>JAODOY010003383.1:0-11560 GCA_025399855.1 Forbesichthys papilliferus
CCACCTGGAGTAGGCACTCCATCGGTTTCCGGCTGAGAACCATGGCCTCAGATTTAGCGGTGCTAATCCTCATCCCATATATGAAGAACAGAAAAAGAAAATGATTTGGCCTTTTTTGGTATTCAGGTAAATCTTTCTGGCAGTAGTATAGATTGTGAGTAGAAACTAAGAAGCTACCAAAACACATATAACTAACTAAGCACCGACATATATTAACATGTGTCATAATGGCGATGCTAATCTATTTAAATAAAACGTCCTTACATACGACTAGACTACCTCTATATCACCCAATCAGAATACATAACATAATTTAGGGTGCCAATGGAAACCGACACAATCATAAAGTATGTATATTAAGTATGTAAATTAAGAAAAAGCTTCAGCTGACCGCTAATTGGTCCACTATACTGTATTCCTGGTCAACAAATGCTTTTGAATTGAAGGGTTCCGGATTGATACTTATGACAAAAAAAAATTGGAGCTTGCACGATCTGGATGGTAGCAGCTACCACTGGTTGAACTTAAAGGGCGGTTCTTTCTAATGAGAACGGGAAGTTCAGTGTCATTTAAAGCATGTTGTTGGTACAATTAAACAAATCTATATTCATGTTGATGGCACTATTAAGGAGGTATCGGGGGCATATTACATGCTAACGCTAACATGACATAACATGCTAACGCTAACACAATTGGTAGTAACCAGTTATGTTAGCGTTAGCATGTTACT
Source organism: Forbesichthys papilliferus (assembly GCA_025399855.1). Lineage (NCBI taxonomy): Eukaryota > Metazoa > Chordata > Actinopteri > Percopsiformes > Amblyopsidae > Forbesichthys > Forbesichthys papilliferus. Next base: position 731 of record JAODOY010003383.1, read on the forward strand.
TTAGCATTGCGCTGGTTCTTTGACAAGCCGGTGTGCCTGTGAGCCTAACCCCACCACCTCCATCTTCAAAGCCTCTCTTGCTCACCACCCTAGTCCTGTTCACAGAGCCATACAGCTTAATACAGAAGTATGGGTAGATTTTAAGGAGAGATGGGGCAATAAGCACAGCAATCAACTTACATTTTTGAATTATATATACACTTCAGTTATTTGTGGCGGCATTTAAAACTGCAAATTGACCTGAAGTCTAGAAGTAATTCATTTAATTACCCTGGCGTATGTAATTTCATGGCATTTAAGATTCAAAGTCATGTTTCTCTTCAAACGATCAAAGTAAGTAATGTAATTACATTTTAAATCGTGTCTGTGCTTTATATTCTTTTGTCATCCATGTTATTTGTATTGTTGGAATTGAGCAACATTCATTTATAATCTGTTACATCATGTAGTATGAACTATAATGGAATGTTACCACCTTTAAACCTCTGATTGACATGGAGAAAACAGAAACAGTTTCAGTACTTTTGACAACTAAACCCTGGAAAACTTTAGGCTGATGGATGAAAACAAACTGACTTGTTCTAATAAAAAAAGGGTGGGAAGATGCTATCTTTTCTATTAATGCAGGCATTGCTGTGCTGCCCCGGGCTCAGGGCCTAATCTAGAGGAGTAAGAGTGAATAGAACAGTAGCTCGAGCTTGCCAGATTTACTTAGGTACTGGTTGAGAGCACAGTGCTGTGCGGGCAAATCTATTCTGTCCCAGGCAGGGCACAACATAAACATTACCAGGCAAGGCGTGCACGCAAAACTATAGGGGTGGCTGGCTTTAATTTCCCTTACTCTAAGTTTCATCACCTGTCTACGACCTGGGAGAGATAAACCGGCAGAGGTGGAAAGAGAAAATGTGTGGAAATGATCTGCAATGGGCTCTTCTTTAAAGTCTCTCTATTCACTATTCAGTGTGGAGAAATAAATGTTTTCTACCAACTTGCTTGTCCTTTCAGTCTGCAACTGGCAGGCTGTGTGTTTTCTCTGTGGCACTCTGGCTCACACAACCTCCTGACCTGGCTTGTAAACAAAGCACCCCTCCCCAAGCTATCGCTACAACCAAATAAGGAAGGCACAAGCCACCAAGAGCCGACAGTCTGGCCTGGCCAGCCCACCAAGGAAGCTATTAGTCAGTCAGCAGACTAGCAGAGAGCTTGGTAGAACACCACCTCTGGTTAAACTCGGCCCCACTTGTCACTCACAATGACGTTAGAAAACACGAGTAAGCATTCAGCATATTGCATTGAGCAAACCATTGTAGCTTACATTTAGCTTGCAATAGCTGACCATGCCTTTAAGTGAAACCAAATGCTGTACTGCTTACATTAGTACCATTCGTTTTAACATTTGACACATGGACAGGTTTCAATCTAACCAAAACAAAAATAAACCTGATCTACAGTGTACAGTATGTAGTGTTGCTAGATACTGGCTAGACCCAAGTGCACAATACTGCGACTGAACTTGAAACAAAGAAGCTTTATTATCCTCTGGTAACAGGCCATAAACCAACATTACACAGACCACAAAAGAGCAAACCAGGGTTTAAATACACAGGCAGGCTAAACAGGAATAGCAGACTATTGGACAAAGACAACGAGGGGCAGGTGAAAAACAGCAGCGAAGTTACAAACACAGGTGAAACACATGACATAATCAACTAAGAACACAAAAGGGGCATACAGACTATCACCCGAAACAAGGGACAGACCACACTGTTAGGAATGTGTTTTATTAGACACCCAATGGCGTCTTGAGAGTTTAGCAGACAAATGACTAATCACTGTGCGCTATAGTAAGTAAAGTTATATAACTAAAGTATATCTAGGAAGTTCTGATGATCCAACCAACAGCTGCAGTCTATTTCAACAGCATGCTAGCACAGATTAAATCCTGAAACCCCACCTCTCCAGATAAACCCACCTCTCTGTTCTTATTCTTCTATCTGTGTCTATAGCTGGCTCAGTATCAAGGTAATGAATTCATAATCTCTGTCGAGCCCTTTGTAGATTTCTATCATGCCACAGAGATAAGAGCACCCGTTGTGCTCTAATAGCTGTCAGTCTGCCTCCCATCCGGCTTTCTATTTTTTTAATCCATGTGGGTTCAGCTACAACCTCTCCCACACCCATAAAGTCCCATCAAGCATCATCCTCCCTCAGTCTATCTTGAAAACAGTAGTAGTATTACAGTAGTTTACAGCACTTATTTCTGGGGTGCTCTTAAAATTTGAATACATTTCCTGGTTAGGGTCACAACCAACAAGCAAGCTTGTGACAAGAATATTCACAGGTTTCTCCCCGGCTTGTAAGGAGTTAAGTCCAAGTAACAGCTATCTTAAATTGCCTGAAAGGTAGACTTTGTTTGTATTTGTCGGTTTATGAAAGTCATCAGAACATCGCCCCTGAACCTCATCCTGCGACCCCTAAGGCGATACTACCCTTATAAGTACTATTGAGAGTGGATGGACACAGCATGTGTTTCTCGTTCAGCTTTTCCCGCTATCATGCCACTGTTTCTTTGTTCTATAGCAAAAACACAAAGAGGTCCCTTTCTAGCCGACAAGTACTCGATCAAAGGAAGGGTACATACCGGTATATGGGCGAGGGTGACACAAGGATCTGGGAAGCTGCACTTACAACAGCAGGTGTCTCTGGAGGGCTGATGCTGCCGGTGCGTTGGTTTTTTTAATTGGGTTTTCGGCGAGTGATGTAACGTCCTCCATTTGAGCGTGTTCTGGCAGTAAGTGGACTGTCGCTTGGAGGGAAACGGTGAGCGATGGTCCGACGCTATCGGAGGTGATTGTGCTTTATCCCCTCAGGATGACACCTAACAATGGATGGGAGAAAAGAGACAGCAGGAAAGAAGCATCTTTCATTTTTTTTGTTTCCCACAGCAGACTGTAAATATGGAGTAACAAAAGCATTGTGTCTACCAGCGATGACTGCTGTGATTTGAAACTGATTTGCCAAATAAAGATGGTTTATTTTGTATTTGCTATGTCTGCTACTTTTAAAAGATATTCTTACAGTATATGTCCATTATTCTGGTTTTACATGTATATTATAAAGCGTTTTAGTACAAATAATGTAAATAATTATTAGTATGCTAATTTAAATATATCATTTAGATTTTCAATGACCTCTTTCTCTGCCGGTCAAAGCTGTTTACACAGACCTGTTCCATATGGACTAGTGGCTGACTATGAAGACTTGGTCTTCCCCATTGAGTTAATGTCTGAAAAGCGGTGCACCCAGAACTATTACAAAAACAACCGAAATGTCTACACTCACTCAATGTGTAAATATTCAAATGGTACTTTGTTTTCTTGTTCCATGTGGTTACGGAAGTGGCAATATAAAACCTTTGAGTTGATTTATATTCAAAGTTTTTTTATGTAGAAATATGAATTAATTTTCCTTCTAGAAATGATGTATGAATCAAGTAAAGCTTGAAAGGTTCTGTGACCACATAAAATCCTTTGGTGTTGATTGGGTGAAGTACACACCTGCATGTCAGCAACTCCCTGCTGTGCCCAAGATGTGAGCGTGCTATCCGCATGGATCTCTTTGCATCGCTCTGCCCCTCAGTGGCCAGATACTACACAGCAACCCTTTAACTCAGACAGAGGCTAGGGCTACAGTATAGGACGGTGTTGGACGAGAGGTAAGATAATTTCCGCGAACAGATCGTTACACCATATAAGGACACACAGACTCCTGTCTGATGCTTCTCGAGCATGAAGCGTATCTTCTGCTTCCTGGATCCACATTGAGTTTAAGAGCACTCATGATAGAAAAACAAAGTGTGAAGAGAGAAAGCAAGGAGGGGGTGTGAGGAAGATCTTAGAGCTCACAGTGTGGAGGACTCATTATTCCGTTATGGATTGCACATGTCAGCTGTAAGTGCTCTTTTTATCCTTTCCGAGTACTAAGCTCGGCCACTCAGCGCATTTCCCTACCCGAGTGAAATTTACCATGTTAAGGCTCACGCCACCAGGGATGCAGCCTTCGTCGTTTCAGATTTACCGCCCTGATTAAATAAGGGGCTAAAATGTGAGTGAGAGCAGGCCAAGGAAGAAATCATGGTAAAAATCACACGCTGTTTTTTATCCGCTGGTTAAATTGATTAGTACTCCTCCCCTTCACCCCTTCACACATCTTTATGGTGCGTCACACGTCACACCGGGATTTAAACGAAGACTAGTTAGGCGGCAGTAAAGAGGGATGTGTGTGGCTCACGATGGCTTCCTGCCAGTGTAGTGCAAAGATGGCTTTTTTAAAGTGGCTGCCTGCAAACATTATAGTCCACACACCTTGAAAAGGTCACCACCCCAAATCTCTCTCCAAAGTGCCTGGAGCAGAGCACCACCCCTGTCACAGTCCAAGATTCACATTTGAAAATGTGGCATGTGTTAATTTATAATCCGGATTTTAGGTTGCTTGGGCTGTTTCACCCCCTGCTGGGCCTAAAGGATACACAAACTGTCACTAGACAAATTTAAAGGAAGGTCACAGAACACACACACACACACACACACACACACACACACACACACACACATAATACAGTATGTCCCAGTGATTCAAATTGATAATTACAATTATTATGACAAGATGGATGCAAACCGTAATAAACATTAATTGTTTATGGTACACTGTCATCATATGAATTAAACAAGTTTGCTAAAGCAGGTTTTCTGATGTTACTTTCCTGGATATTCATCCTATTACAAATAAATAATTATAATCTCCACCTTTAACCAAATTAAGATAATTGTAAATAATAATTGTTTAAAGAATAGCATCAGTGTAATATATTTATCTTCTTCATATAACTAATTATTATTGTTTTCATTCACTGTCACTTTTATGACTAAAATATGTTTACAAGAGCATATAAGAGTGCTCACTATTTATTGGAATCATATTAAATTACATTTTCATTTGTAAACCATTAAAAGTTTGGTGGCTAAATAATTCCCATGCATAAGTCTTAATACTTAAAACTTAAATGGTCCTTAACTGTACAATAACGTGGTTAAAAATCAAAGACAATATAAATCAATTAGGTAACCTAACATACATCAATCATGTAGTTGGGAGATTCTGAGAAAAATGGGGTTTCCAGTGTGGCCTAGACAAAACTAGCTTACATATATTTCAAATGAATTTAAATACACTGGATACAGCCGGCAACTCTACAATACGTAGTAGGGCCTATGACCGACTGATCTTGAACTAAACGGTTTCAAATAATGCTCGACCTCCAAATCGTAATCTGGTCCTACTCTGCTCTGTCATTCACAAGTACGGTCACGTGGGCGCTGAGGGGCAGTACAGCTTCGCTTTTTTTTCTTGGGTAGGCTACTACCACGGGAGGGAGGGGGTGCAGCTTTATTCCCCCAACGTCTCCCCACCCCCAGTTCGTATGAGACGGATTTTAGGAAGAAAAGAATCCAAACCTGGGACGTGGAGATAACGGCAGCAACAAATACGATAAACATTAGGAAATCAGCGCATGGCGAGCTCTGGACCATACGGTGTTTTATTTTTTTCCAACCCCGTTGTGGCGAGCTTGGCTTCGAGCGACTGAAGGGAAGAATGTTACAAACACACTGGAATGGCAGTTTTAAATTCTTACCTCTTGCATGTAAGAACAGTGACTAGCCTACCACATTCAGATGGAATATAAACATTTTCACTTACATTGTTGACAAACTAAACCCTTTCTTGGAGAAATAAGCAACAACTTCTAACCTGGACAGAATATGGATTTTTAAATCGTAGCCCACCCAGCATCTGCCCCCCATTAACTCGCCAGCCTCCACCGATGAGGTACAACTATACCTTTCTATCAGCATTAAAGTAAGTGCTTGGTGTTCTGTTTGGTTTTCGATATGAAAAACAATTGACTTAATTGTTATTTTCAATATACTGTATTAATACTGTATTAAAACTTAGCCATCACACTAATGAACCGTTACTTTATCCAGCCTTTTGTTCACACAATTTGCTTGGAGGAAATAGTTAATAGACTATGCTCGGTGCACGTAAATATATTGTTTTGTTGCTTGTCTTTGATATTTAGTTTTTCCTCTTGATTTTATTTCAATGTTTATTTTTTTTTTCTAGTTTGGGATCAGCCTAAATATATTTCATGCTGTGTTGTAGAGTCCACCTCTGTTCGCTGTGTTCAAGCAACGAAGCTGTAAGAACAAGTCAGATTTTACTTTAAGGATTAGGGGCTTTTGTAAATTAAATCTGTTTACACTAAGATTTTTTTTGTTAAACAGACTGTAGATTTGACTTTATGGGTGTATAACCAAGCCTCAATTACAGCCTAATGTATGCTACTGAAGTACATGGGACTAATACCCTTCTAACAGTATTCAGATGTTACAATTATTTTATTCCCAACTTCAAAATGTGTACCTTTTTTAAAGTTACACATTTGAGTGCATAGCTCCCACTGGACTTTACATTTCTGCCTGAGCTCACTTTATACTTTAACACAACTGTGCACAAATCTACAGTACTAACAAAAGGCAAGGGCAGAGAACTAAAGAGAAGTATATAGGAGTGTGAGACAATTGGGTTGAGCAGAACAGTCCTTCCAAAGTCGTTTTTGTAATGCTGACTTAAAACACCAGGGCAGGTTCTGACACAAATCAATGAGAGTACCTTTAACCAAATGGTGGATAACCCAGTTTGAATTCAATCACCTTGGTTTCTGTATTATTTTAACATTGTCTCATGATTTGCATATTGTATTCCAGACCAGTATTTACTCAATATGTTGACTTGTGTATATAAACCCATTTTTTACTAAATGAAAGCCACATGTTGATTGTCAGCAGCAGGAAGGATTCTTGTCCTTCATAGTAATTGGACAACACCTCGCATACCAAGAGGCTCCAGTGTTCTGCATCCTTAATGTGGCTTTAATTGAACAATTTATCACTGCTGATCACTGTCAGAAGACCGAGTGAGAACAAATGCTGAGTTGAGCTGCGAGGCATAACCAACAAAGTGTGGCTGGCACCGATGTTGTGCAATATTTGTTCCCCCTGCAGAAATGGTTCTTTTGTGGTGTGGTAGTGCTGTTGTGGGGTGGAACAGGTTCAGGAACACAATGATTGGTTCAGCAAGGATGAAAGGGCACTATTTTCTGATTAAATTGCAAATTGATTCAGGTATGTGACAAACAGCTAGGCCTATAATGAATAGACGAGGATGGCAGTGATGATAACAGACGGTCTACTTCCCATAAAAACGTGTTTATTGGGAAAATAACGTTATTTTTTGCACCTGGAGCTACATGCTTTCATACATTTTAAAACAAATTGAATTGTGGTCTGAGACTTTTTTGTCTTCTTAGATTCTTACACAGAGGTATTGTGGATGTTCCTCCTCAGGGTTTCTAAATTCATTTCCTTCACAATTATTACTTTCTACATTGTTTTCATTCATTTATTTTCTTTCGGTGGGGTGCGCCTTCTATTTTTGAAAGGATCAAAGAGAAGGGGAGGGGTGATTCTGTTGAGAGCTGCAGGGGTGATTTTAGACTGGATTATAATCTCAACAGGTGTTGGGAGTTTATTTGTATGTTTTTTATGAAGTGAGAACAGCAATGTTGCAAATGTACTGTATATTTTATATACTAGTAGTTTAAATAAATAAAACACGTATAGTCTTTTGTTGGAAGCTATTATGGCAGTTATTCTGAAGTGGGCCATATAGGATATTTTGGTTATAAGTAGTGCCTTATTCACACACAGCTGTTTGTGTGTATCTTTCTTAATTTGTTGTGTGTGTGCCAAATAAGCATCTTCCTCTGACACCAAGTGCAATTAGTCTCTGTAAAACAAGGGAGAACGGATGCGGGAAACCCTTCTCTTTGATAACTTCACATTACCACTATTGTTGCAATTCTTATTATTTGCTTCATTCACAACTTGTCTATTATTGAAGAAGCTATTATTGTAGAACAGTGCAGAACAGTGAATAGACCATACATTCAATACAGACTTAATGCAAAGCATAACAATACAAGAAAAATAGAAAATTAGCCTATAGATGTGAGTTACAGTATGAGTTCTGGTTCAAAATGGGTATGCTTAAACATCTTACAATGAGGCACGTATATCACTTTGCCCAGCAAATATCATACTAGTAGTCTTATAATAGTAAATAGTATCATAATTTTAGAAATATTTACAGTAATACATGGATGTGGAACAAGAGAAAAGTATATTATTTATTTTAGGCATAGGCCTAGTTTCTCTTGCAGAGAACCGGGGGGTTAAAAACTATTATTTTTGTCTTAAATTGAGAAATTGTTCACAGCCGTTTACACTCAGAACATAAAGGTCAATTCTGCAAAGCTAGCAAGCTAGCTATTAGAGCAGTTTTAGGAGGTAGAGTTGATGTTGTGTGCAGATGCTTACTACAGTAGTCTCATATTACTTCTGTATGTCTGATGTAGGCTACCCCCCGTTTGTCAACACTATCCGGATATGGGGCAGTAGAGTTTCAATGGCTGTTAGCATTGTCATGTCTGTAGCCTGTATGTAATTCCGGCATGTCGCTAGTGCAGTTTTTTATTTAGTAGCTTACTTTCAGTCTTCCCTCTATTTTAACCGTAGCCTTTGTGTATTTAACCAGCAGCCATTGTCTTTACATTTACCAACAAATTCCTCATAAATGTAACATCCAATATAGTCAATGAGTTGTAGTGGTGCATGTCATTCAAAATACCTCTCCTGTCAAGTTGGCAGATCTTGACGCAGTTAGCCAGTGCTGCGTCCCAGACTTTACACAAGTAAAGGCTGGCTATGCCAGACTACCTCAAGCTTTGCCTGGTCACCAGGCTCTCCCTGGGCTCTATATCTCCCTGACAGTCTCTCTCTCATTCTGGCTTTATCTGTCTTTCATGCTTCACCCAAACACACTCCATGTCTCACTTCTGTCTGCAACTCTCTCTGAACTCTCTCTCCTCATATATTATAAACTTGACTTCAAATGGGTGAATGAATCAGGCCTAACATAGACAATATCCCCCTTTTTATGTACTGTAGGCTATGTGTATGCTATATATTCCTTGTTCCTTCCCAGCCTCTCTCACTGTTGACAAACTGTATGCAAAGTGCCCTCTTTCTCACACGCACGCACGCACACGCACACAATTACTGTCGCCAGTCTATCTGGCCAGTCTATGGGGAATACATCAACACGCTGTCACCATCCTCTGGGACTGTCAGGTTATATGTCAGTGGCTCTTACATAGGCCTTAATGGACATTCAATAACTAGGAGGGGCCTACAAACCTTCAGTTGACACCTGTTCAACATATATCCTGGACACTGCTTTAACTAAACATCCAAATATGAACTTAATCCATAATCGTATATATATCCACCTATGTCTAATGCCAGATTGGCACCTTACTGTGCTTTGAACCTTGTTGAAATTGCATCCTGATGCATAATACTGTAAATAAACACTCTAGCCCCATTACCCACGATCTAATGTGACCTGGTGTTTTATGGTTATAAGTAATTAACACACGATCTGGCATGCATCGAATGGGTGGGTCTTTCTCTTTTGAGTCTCTCTCTCTCTCTCTCTCTCTCTCTCTCTCTCTCTCTCTCTCTCTTTCTTTTGTCTCTTAATGTCACTCTTTGTGGTCACCTCCTGATTCTCAGAGCTAGGCAGCTCTCCAGGTTGTAAAGCACGATTACCAGCTGGTCTCACCCAGACTGCTCCGGCACCTTCCCCCTTTGGGTGTCCAAATACTCCCCCTCTTCCTTTACTCATATGTCTGGCTGGACTAAGGTTTGACCCCGACAAGGCTTGATGCTTGAGGGTGTGTCGGGGGAATAGGATGACCCCATTTATATGCTTGAAAGGGTCAAAAGGAGCAGGTTGCATATGGCGGTTTAGTGGTGACCCCTTAGATCGTGGTCAGGCCTGTCTCCTATTGTTTGGCAGCGGGGCCGTAGTCCTATCAAAAACTGATAAATAACTTTCACAGCAGTTAGTTCTTCGCAGCCTGTGCCCTTGAGGCAAAACGTCTTCTGCTCCCCATCTGTTTTGGGAAAGCTGTTGCTCATCTATCCTATTATTACTCATACAGAGAGTGTACGTGAGTACGTGTGTGTGTGTGTGTGTGCACACGTGCGCCGACAGGGCTATCTTAAATCCATTATTCACTCAAAAGAGTTTGCTTCAATACGCTGTGCACAAGCCACACGCCGCAGCAACGCGTTCCGACCGAAAACTAGAACAGCACAAAGGAGATGACCTTTACGTAGAAGGGCTGTTTGTGTAAGCAATGCAAGTGGTAATTTAATGGCTTCATCATGGAAGTCCCAAGCAGGTGGCCTATCCTTCCCCCAGTTATCATGTAACACGTTGATGCAAGCGAATGTGAGCACCAGGCTTATCATGTGAGATGGCGGACATAGATGATTTGAAGCACAGTCTAGTGGTCCGGAGGGGAGGGGGGTTGAAAAAAGGGTGTCTACATTTGAGTTGGCGTGCGCTAAGAGCTGCTAATCTGCTGGGCCTTTGTGCCGAGACACACAGCACCCCGGGCAAGATGGGTAGGCCTCACGCAGGACCCGCTTTTCTCCACTCGCTGCAGCTTGTGTGCTATTGTTGCTGACGAGCATCCCCACTCGGAGCGCTCCCATTCGAGCTGCTAAGACATCTGCCCGCGTGGAAGAGAAAACACAGAGCGTGGGGGGGGGGGGGGGTGCAGAGAGAAGCACCGGGGTC
>JAODOY010003385.1:0-11558 GCA_025399855.1 Forbesichthys papilliferus
TTCAATGGAAGCAAAGATGGTGGTCTGTAATGTTTCAATGGAAGCAAAGATGGTGGTCTGTAATGTTTCAATGGAAGCAAATGTCACATAATCCTGACCCGTGCGCATTGCGCACTGGCCTGGAATTAGGATCCAAACATTCTGCCAAAAGTATTTGCTCTCAACTAAAGATTTGCAATCCTACATATGGCCAAAATATGAGATGCTAAGTATAATTTGGAAACTATGAAATTCTAATTATATTAAATTGTCACACGCTACACACTCAATTGTTCTGTGACTTGCCTGTAAAGGTGTTGCGGAGGTGTAGTGTGTATTTTGCATGACCGTCTGGAGAGGCTTCAGCAGATGCTCTGGCCCTATAGACCACCCAAGCTGTCAAACAAACACACACACACACCATTAATTACATCACTGAAGACACTCAAAGAACAAAAAAAAACAAACAAAAAGATTTTCAACATTTACTGCTTTCATACTTTCCAGCCAGTGACGCCAAATGTTTTCCCTGCACTTCCAATTGTGATCGTTCTATCCCACATTCCCGGAAGAGTGGCTGTTAAAACAGAAATAAATAAAAGACTGAAGATACTCCAGAAATCACAGTGCCTAGGTCATAGAGCTGAGGTACCTATTTTTGTGTGCTGGTGGCCTTGGTAGACAATCCACTCATAAACTTCATCACTGAAGCAAAGGGTGTCGTGTTTAATGCAGAGGTCGGCAATCACCTGTAGTTCATCTTTAGTGAAAACCTGGACAAAGAATATAGGAACTGTTGAAACATAATTTAACATGACAAAACTATGTAAATTCAAAGCTATTTTTTTAATTAAAGTGTTAACTGCACTAGGGACTTTATAAAAAACTGCTAGATATGTAATCCTTTTCAATGCTGTTTCAAGGGTGAACATTCTCACACCAATTATTGCACGTTATTGTGTGAACTGCTAATTTGAATACTCATTTATCAGCCATGTTGGTGTCAAAGTGACTGTCACAGCATTTGTTTTGTAATGAAACTAATTTTGAAATTCAAAAGTAAAAATGTTATAGTTTAAACTTCTGACTTTCAATGCCCACATCTTAAAAAAAAATATGCTGAGGGTTAAAATTGTATTTAATAATTACACAAGCAGTATTTCAGAAAATATGTTTTTAAAGCTGCATTACTGAACATTTCCACATTCTACAAAGTTTAAACAAATATTTGATGTTAAAAGGGTTACTTATATTTAATCCTCAGACCTCAGCACCTTTCATATCAACAACACTATTGTTGATATAAATATAGCTAATTCCACAGTTGTACGGACCAAATGTGTAAGTACCGCCTACTTTGACAGACGTGGCTCAGAGCCAATGAGCACTGCTAAGCCTGCAGCGTATTCAGCAGTAGATCTGACAGAACACTGAATAATGGCGGATGCCGATGTTAAGCACACCTCAAACCGTTTGCTTTGTTCGCAAACGTTCGCAACAAACACAAAGCAAACGTAAAAACTGTTGAAATGTGTTTGCAAACCTTCGCTATGTTTGCTCATTCTAAACACACTCTCGTTACAGAACCTAGGCAGGACAAGTGAAAAGGGCAGGGCTTGGGATAGGTCAATTAACACGTTGAAAGATACCAACCTAGAGATCATTTCATTTAGGCATGAGATGCATAACAAATACTTGATCTGGGTGACGGAGACATGAGTCTGCAATGGCTAGATTACAATACAAATGCATTTTATTTTTCAGAAACTGGTCAACACTAGCGATGACAGCTTACAAACCCACCTGCCTGGCATTAAATAAACATAACCTACTTTACATCAGTGTGGCTTTGAGATATTCATACAATGCATTTCATATTTACACTTTATTAAATATTAATGATGCAGACATGTTAGGAGTAGCCAATATATAGAACAAATGTATAACAAGGCCTAGTTATTGATTACTAAATGGAAATCTGCAAGTATCCTATTGAACATAATCGATATAGCTGTCCACTGAGCCAAAAATATTTAAGAAAAGAAAAACTGTGAGCTCAGTATTACAAGCACATTGTGAGCCAATCAGTAAACTGATAACAGTGGCGATAGTCTTACTAGTGTAAGAGTAGTGGTTTTCAAACTTGTCTGAGAAGGAGGGGTTGGAGTGATTGTTTACCTACATGTGCTTCCATCTAGTGGTCAAACAAGGGATAACGGATGCTAAGTAATGCAGCTTTTAATGAAAACAATTTTTAAAAAGACCTGCTGGTTGCGTGTTATTGTCCAATGTTTCTAAATTATTGCCTGCACTTACCTTCCCAAGTGGGTTGTTAGGGGTGTTAATGATGATAGCCTTTGTCTTGGGGGTGAATTTACTGGCAAGTTCCTCTTGATCAAGAATCCAATCTCCACTTGAGATGTTTTCCTTTGTCTGAGATTGCTGAAAAATTGCAGACATTTTTTAAAGAATATAAATATGTTTTTATGGTTCCCAGAAAAGACAACACGCCTGTGTTAGCACAATATAAAATGTACAAAGGTAAAAAAAGTTAAACTTTACCAGGCGTAATGGTATTAACACTGGTATGCCCCCTGCCATTTGCACCATAGGCACATAGCAGTCATAGAACGGTTCAATTATGATGACCTTGACAAAGAGACAACATTGAGTGTAGAAAAGTTAATAAATCAATCATCAGTGAATTATATCAATAATCTCTTAAGTGAAGAGATTGTCTTAATGTATGATCTCACCTCATCTCCCTCTTCCACTAGGGCTTGCATGGTACTGAATAAGGAATCGTAGGCCCCAACTGTCACCAGTATATTTTTGAAAGGATCTATTTGCTGTCCATAGACTTTACCATAAACCAGAGAAAGGGCTTTCACCAAGGATGGATGTCCCTTTAATTGAAAAGACAATAAATCACCAGCCAGAATGAACACAGCACACATACAGGCAGTAAGAAGTAGCCTCCTGCCACAGCATCCATACAAATTATGCTTATTAGCTGTAGTAACACACTCATTTTGTAAACAAGATCAGTGGACTGACCCGTTTCCTCGAAAACGTTAAAAAAAACATTCTTGAACTACTTTCAATGCTGCATTAAATAGGCATTGCGAGTAATGCTCATTGACGTGTGGGAAGCGTAGCCGCATGTTTACCCGTTACCTGTTTTATACATTTTTGTGAGTATAAGTCATCAACACCATTTTGTATCATCACCAAATGTCGCATTATTACGCTATATCTTTACTTTTCTTAAATGTATGCTGTCTCATTCTGTTATGAAATGCATGATATTCTGAAATCGAATATGCTGACAGCCATTATGCACCGACAGAAGTGGTTCTAGAGACACGCTGGTTCTACCACCATCCTGTGCATCTGTACTGCTGAAACACAATCTAAAGCAGTAAAATAACATGTTGTTGTTGTTGTTAGCCACGTAAATGTTGTTCAAACCCACAGCCTATATGGACAGCCCAACTCCTTCCCTTTTGTAACCTGCCAGTCCACTGCCGCTCACGTTCATTGAACTTGTTGCAAACGTTCCCCCATCCTGAACGCAGCGCAAGTCTCCCCTAGTATACGCTGCCTCACACTCACAAAGCCTCTGGTGTACTGGTTCAGCTGATCCACTTGTGCGGCGTTGGCTAACGCCTCCTTGATGTAGGAAGGTGGAGAGATATCTGGCATGCCTTGGCCCAGGTTGACTACAGACGGGTCTGCTGCTACTGAGGTGAACGCCACCCTGACGAGACAATGAAGTCAATGACAATGGTATTGGATCAGACATTTCATTATTGTATACCACATTAGAATGTAACAGGTAAAAGAATACCCCCCCCATAGTAGCTAAATGTTGACAGTATTCACCAAATGTCTAAGTACAACTTACCAAACATTCTTATCCAGCCCTTCAATTCTCTTTGCATGTTTATGACGTGAAGTCATTGTGTGCTGTGTAAGCAATAACCAGCAAACAAATACATTACTGAACATAACTGAAATTCATGAGTATAGCAAGGCTACTACTGACCCCTTCATTATAGTTGAAATGTTGCATGCTTACTTACTTGTGAAGTAGAGAATGTTGAACAGTTCCCAAACCAATAGCTTGAAAATGTATAAACCCTAAAAGTCTGCCGTGTAATGTTCATACCGGTAACTAGTAGGGGAAGAGGCAAAAGCATCAGATACAACACTAGATTGGTTGCATATTAACTGTCCAAATGTCTTGCGCAGTGCGCACACATACTTGGACTAGCAATATTACCAGTCAGTAATACAAATACATAGCATGCAATGCTCGCTACAGCATTCACTTGCGTAATAAATGGACGCTAGTTTAAAACAACACATTTTAGAAGATAATTAAGTCAAGCATTAAAGGCTAAAGTATATATGAATAGCCTACATTTCCTCAAGTTTCTTAAGCTCGGATATGAGCCTGACCTCGACAAACAAATGTGTCACGCAGTAACTACTTCTTGCACGTCAACTAAGAATGTAGCGGAACGTGAATTCTGTTACGTTATCTCAATATCATATCAGTTGTTAAAACAAAAACAAACATTTTGGTGATGATGAACCCGGAAGTGAGTTCGGCATGCGTTCCAATGATGCTGGTTACCAATGGTTTGACCCCGTATTGTGTATGCACAGTGCACGTTTCATCTACGTATACAACATATCGCGTCGGTGTGGTAGTGCGCGCTAACCTGAGCGGTCCTGCCCTCTGTCTGACACGTTTGTTACTCAAAACTCGCGAGAACAGGGTGGTCTCACGAGGCTACGGTTGCGGATAGCCGACGTCACTCTAACGGAATGATACAAGACACAATGTTTTGCAACATTTAAATAAAACAATAATACAATGTGTATCGTTTACAAATATAATCATAAATATAATAACAATGATAACATAGCCTATTTATTTTGGTGTATTTTAGTATTTGATCATTATCACGAACTTTAGATAAAACATACATACATCAAACATACATACAATTGACCTGTGCTTAATACAAATAAAAATATATAAAATTAGATGAAAATAAAGTATAAAGTGGCCGTGAAGATACGTATATTTAATAAAGTAAAAATGTAGCTAAACATATGATAAAAAATGTAATTACTGCAGCTGACCTGGAGGTGGGGCAGAAAGGGGCATATGTGTCAATTGTCTAATGCCTATTACGTTTCCTGCCATCGAGAGAGGGAGAGAGAGAGAGAGGGAGAGAGGGAGAGAGAGAGAGAGAGAGCTGTTATACAGTCTGATGGCTAGGGGTCCAAAATAGTTATTTAGTCTGTTGGTGGAGCTGGATTTAGACAGCAGTCTTCCACTGAACACACTCCTCTGCCCGATGAAGGTATTGAGCAGAGAGAGGGTGATGTGCGTTTTCCAGTATGGACAGCAGTTTTACCAGGGTCCTTCTCTCTGCCACAGTCACCAGAGAGTCCAGCTTCGTGCCCACCACTGAGCCAGCCCTCTTCACCAGTCTCTCCAGTGCAGCATCCCTCTTCTTGCTGCTACCTCCCCAAGACACACCAACAGCGTAGAAGAGGACGCTGGCCACCACAGACTGGTAAAACATCTGCTGCAGTTTTTTGCAGATATTGAAGGACCCCTGAAGTCCGGACCACCTCCACCTTGACCCCTCGATGGACACAGGTTGGAGATGTGGTTTCTTCCTTCTGAAGTCCACCACCATCTCCTTGGTCTTGGAAGTGTTTAGCTGCAGATGGTTGGCCCTGCACCACTCTACAAAAACCTCAATCAGGCTCCTGTACTCCCGCTCCCCTCCATATTTGATACAGCCCACTATCGCAGTGTCATCTGAGTACTTCTGCATGTGGCAGAGCCATGAGTTGTACTGTAAATCAGCTGTACACAAGGTGAAGAGGACTGGAGAGAGCACGGTCCCTTGTGGTGCTCCGGTGCTGCTGACCACAGTGTCCGACGTGCAGTCCTTATATCTGACATACTGTGGTCTCTCAGTGAGGTAGTTTGTTATCCATCTCACCAGGCGCGAGTCCACCCTCATCTCTGTCAACTTGTCTCTCAGCAGGAGGGGCCGGATGGTGTTTAACGTGCTGGAAAAATAAAAAAAACATGATTCTAACAGCACAGCTCTCCTTGTCCAGGTGAGAGTAAGCCCTGTGTAACAGATACAGGATGGCATCCTCCACGCCCACCTTCTCCTGGTATCCAAACTGCTGTGGATCCTGCGCATGGTGGACCTGGGGTCTGGGGAGATGGAGCAGCAGTCGCTCGAAGGTCTTCATAATATGAGATGTCAGTGCAACCGGTCTGAAGTCACCCGGCTCCCTTGGGTGTTTTTTCTTAGGAACCGGAATGAGACATGAAGTCTTCCAGAGCACGGGAACCCTCCCCAGCTGCAGGCTCAGATTGTAGACATGCTGAAGCAGCTCCCCGAGTTCAGCAGCACAGGCATTGAGCATCTTTGGACACACTTTGTCCGGGACCGCTGCTTTCCTCGAACGTATAGCCTCCTCAGCTCTCTGCTCACCTGCTCCTTGGTGATGGTGAAGGGGATGATGGCTGTCCATTGGTGTTTAATGTCTGCATATGAATCACAATTCTAAACTTCAGACACAGGCTGGATAGGCCGGAATATGGCTGGACTTCTGAAAAGCCTGGATTAAAGGTCCCACGAGGGTCTTATTCACGGTCACCGGCCTTCTAGAATCGTCCTTGGGGCGATATTAAGAAAGTTAAGATACAAATACGCCTATATTGGCCTACTTTTTTTCACAGAGCAAATATACACTATAAATATTAAAGGCTACACACTACATTATACAAACGTAATCTATGTCTCTAGATAACTGTCTGCAGCCTATTGCTGCACTTTGTAGTGAACATTGTAGTGAACTTATTATTACTATTTTTAACGTCTCACCGATAATTGCCGCAGCTGCTAGCTAGGCACATTGACTTGGTTTATTTTCTCAGTATTACAACCTGTACACCATAATACACACCACACGTATCTTACCACCAACATATGGAGCTCTATGACCCAGATGGGTTGGGCCAATGAGATATCAGACAGGACCCAGAAGGAGGGGAGTGAATGGGGGAGGTGGGGGCTCGGCAGGGGGAGACCCGAGGAGCTTCAGATAGTTTCCAGCCAGGCAGCCCACCGCGCCCCCCTTTCCACCCTCCCCCCACACACACACACACACAGCCCCTTCCTGCATGTAACCTACATTACAGTGAGCAGGTAGAGAGCGTGCACGTACTGTTCATACAACTCAGGGAAAAATATGAATATTGTTCTATTTCCCAAGGACAAAGAATGCACTTCTATATGTCAATACCATCCATTCAACGTTATCGGATATGCTCCCATTATCGATCAGCATAATGATCTGAAAGATAAGTAGGTCTATAATACTATTCAAAAGCTACATTATTTTATATTGTTTATTAAAAAAAAATATACTTCGCATTTGCATGTTTTTAGTTTTAGACTATTTCTCTCGCGCTGTTGATCCAACTGCTAAATTGATTTGTTCGCATGGATTAACAGATTGTTAAAAGTATCCTAATTCCGAATTGTGATAGGCTATTTTAAGATCAAAGAGACACAAATAAAAGGAACACTACTAGATATCCTAATTGAGATGTAAACTGTTCCTGCTACAGATGTGCGTGGGAAGGGGGTTACTTTTTTTTTGGTCCACTGCTTGAGAGTCCACGCCCTTTTGGCATAATAGCACAGATACTACACCAGTCCGATTCATGTGTCAGGACTCAGGAGAGGACGGCGGGGGTACGTACAGAACAGAACGGAGTCGGAGACCGCGTAAGGACACAAACTACCATCCCTTAACACTGTGCCTGATAGCCAAAGTAAGGTAAATAAACCATGCTTTATATTCTGAATTAAATATGTGTGAAGATAAACGTTTATTGGTTTGGCCATAGTTGGGCTCACACTTTAAGTAACTATCTCAAGACCGCGTGTCTTGCTGTAGCCTAGGCTTGCTTTGCATACTGTAGGTAACGACAAGCTTTTTTTGTATGGGTATTCCCACTGTTTGTGTATTAATGATTGTAAAAGGGGTTAGGTTGTTGTACCTTAATTAATGGGAACTGTATTTTGTAACGTAGGCTACTGATAACAACATATATGTATAATTATTTGAGTTAAAACTATAAACGCATCGTTTAAGAAAAGATAAAGAGAAAAACATTTTCTGATGTTTGTGTGTGTTAAAAAAAACAACTAACCCGTATAAAACATTACTGTAGGTTATACTCAGTTTATTTTTATAATTTGTTTAATGAGACAGGATTTTGTATCACTGGCCATTGGGTGTGATCCAAACATGAATAGTCTGTTTTTGGATATCTGAGATTCACAACACTTCCTGCCAGGAAGGGACATTGGATGAGGCCGGCCAGCTGAACTGTGGCTGACATAATCAATGGAAAGATTTTTCAATTCAAGTCTATTTAAAATTCAAGTTCAAAGTAATACTATGGCCACCCATATCTTTGATTTTGTAATAGCAGTATATATACAGTATATATATACTTGCATAGGCATACAACCTCCAAATGGGTTAACATGTTTATACCTGGACAAAGTGCTTAACTCTCAGTGCCATCATAATGCTTATTTAATGTGAGCACTTACTGTAAGTCAGTGGTCTAGAGACTTTAACGTTTCTATGATCTAGAGATTCAAGGTTAGTTTCCTCATTGACTTCCATTCAAAAGTATCTGAAAACCATCTGGCCTTTTGGCCAATGCAGAGGTGAAAAGCACTGTGTCATCTTTGTTCAACAACAAGAAGAAAAAAATATAAATGGACATTAAGTTTGGCATTTATTTGTTTCGCACTAGGAGCCCAGCATACAAAATCGAACAACAGCCAATGTGATGTTCCATACTGGGCTATAGAATAATTTGAAATTATTCTAAAATAATGTAATAGGAACAAGCACAATATGCCAGCAACATAATAGCATCAGTAGCAATAAAATGACAAGCAGGAGCACTCCAAAATAATTGGATGGTAAATACAAAATGTATAGAGCTGCATTCAAGAACTAACTAAAGGATGGTGTAATCTATCACCATGGATCCTGTCGTATGAAGCTTCGTAAGCCTATGTATCATAATGGCCGTCTGTGGGACAGCGATTTTGGTTTTGATTATGCAGATGCCACGTGATTCATTCTTTGTGTTTTGAGTTTGAAGGATTTTTCAATCAGCCCTTATTGCTGCTCGCTTTGGGTACGGCTTTTGGAAACATGATGCCGGGCGCTGCACACAGACAGTAGCGTGCAGCGTCGGGGTAGCTAAGTGATGAGTCATTGTACATTAAAGGAGTCACTGTTGTGTAGCCTGCATGTTTCGTTGTCAGTATGCCCTGCATGGGAATCAAACCGTAGTGAAGCAGAAAATAGAGTTTTTAGCAACAGCACGTGGGATTTTATTGCATTTGCTGTGCACGGCATTACATTAACGATGTGTTATATGGAATGCCACAAGGCTGAACACTGTCCGACTTGAGTTGGTGCCCTGACCTAACAACTGGGATAAATGGTACTAATGGAGAATAAATGAGATTTTCTATCACTGTGCGCTAGACAGAGTACATGGGATAATGAAATAGATAGTTAATAGATAGTGACACACAATTATTTGGGGTCGGTTGGGGATAGAAAGCCTCTTTAGAAAGAATAGCCTGAGACTATACAGTAGTTTGCAATAAAAGGTTTCATAAACATTTTATTGCCTCCAGCTCTCTATATTTGACATTCCACCACTGGCAGCTCATTGGCGGGCATAAGTCACATGACTCTTCACCGCCACGGGATTTGCCAGCCCTCCTGTCTACCTTACAGTCTTTTCCTGTTGTGTTGAGTTCCACTGAGCCACCTTGCTCTCCCCAGACAGTTGTGTGTTAAACAAAGCCAGTGAGCTTGAGCGGAAAGTTGGCGCTCTGGTTGTGCTTTAACGCCATGCATTTGAGAACTGCCCGTTTAAGGCCAACTTTTCTTATGTTGCTGCTGCGTCTCATGTCAGAGAAATATGGTTTCTGATATTCTGAAAATCGCACGCAGATCTCTGCTAACAGGTTGGGGGTGAAAAAGGAGGGAAGAATTCACCAGTGTGGGGGACCTACTGGGGTGCCTTGGGGCACACCCCCTCCCTGGGTAGATTGGCTATTTGTTGAAAAGCTAAATGCTATAAGGTAAAGGCTATAAAATGGTAATTTCCGGTGACTTTTGGAATTGCAAATTCTTTCATTTGTTACTTAGAATGAAGGCAAATTAGCTGCAAATCAGTAACGAGACCTTTGCAAATGTGCACATACTCCGTTCTCCAAATCTCATGCTAGATAGATAAATAGATAGATATCGTTAGTTAAACATATAGTTATTTAGTTAGTTTATTTAGTTAATTTAAAATGTAGTCAGCTATTGTAAGTTAATGCAATTTGCAATTTGGTTAAGGGTTATCTCCTGGCATTTCACTATCTTACCGTTTCTCTGTGCATGCTGAACAAATAATCTGGTACTTCTGAACAGCGCTGACTCTGTAATAAGGAACATAAACCAAAGTGGCGATCACCACCGACGCAACAATACTGTCCTTGGCTTCACAATGCGCTTCAATGTGTGGGGCGGAGCCTCTGAGGGAGTTTGTTTTGCTTTGAGCTCGAAGTTAGCAAGCGTTCTTGAGAATGACTAATGCTGCCTTTAGCAGAAACAGGCAGCCCAGAGAACTGGCAGTTGTGTTCAGCATCCAATATGCTGCAGGTTTGACAAACACTATGCACTCCCCTCGTCTTCGTACAGTGATAAAGCCCAATAAGGTTGTTTATACATGGGATTAGCAATGCAACACCAGGGTCAGGATCATGAAGATGTGCTCTTCTCTGTGGTACCATCAGAGAGAAAATAATATAATGGAATATATAAAATCCGGACGGCACTTCCGCATGTTTTTATCAATCACTTTAGTGAAAGGTCGATCAGTGTGTCAAAACACTCCATGTTTCCTGTGTAATTTTGCAGTTTTTGAGCAACTGCAGTACTCATCTAATAATGTTCCCACCGGTTTGAAAAAAGGGCCGGTTATAAGGGACACTTGATTGGACGATAATTGAAAGGAAGTGAAAGTGAAGTCAGAAATGTTTGAGGACCACAGTCTTTCTCTACAGAGCACTTGTCTTTTTATTGATCTATCTGATATCTGAGGCATTTGAAAGAGTGCATCTTCAAACCACACACAGACACACACTAGGCTTTAAAATACAGTCCATTCAAAATTAACTATTAAAAAGGCCAAATTATATTTCAATTGGTACATTTAGCCTGTATGATATAATTATTTGTGGGTTTGCTATATAAAAAAAAAAAAAGGAAAAATACATCTCAATGACTTTGTGCCAGCTGGGATGGTGATATACAGTAGACAGCTGTGTTTGTGAAGCAGAAGTGCTTGTGCAGCGACTGGTGACATAAACACAGCTTAAGGCCTCTATGTATTGTTTACACACACACACACACACACACACACA
>JAODOY010003386.1:0-11557 GCA_025399855.1 Forbesichthys papilliferus
ACACATATTATATATATATATACATATATATACATACAGTATACAGAATGGAATGAGGTACACCCAAGCAATATTCATTAAATAGAATATGTTCTATAGAATCTCAAGACAGGATAAATAAATAATAGAACCACTAATAGGTCTAATACAGTTGTGTGCTTACAGCCTTTCTCTTTGTTGAAGACTACTGTACCCATTTGCAAACACTTTATTCAAACAGTTTCCACTACTATGTCATTGTTTGAAATTAGAAGTAGTATAATGTACTGTGAATTTGATCTACTAATTTAGTTTGAATACAATTCTAACAACCCTCATTGTCACAGCCATGCTTTTCTTTATTTCAAAATGAAGCTTTTATTTGAAGGCCACTGTTCCCACGCACATGAGACATAATTTCTTTTGAAATTAAGTTTTACAAAAATATCTTTCAATTTAGATTTTTATTTTTATTTAAAGCATTGAAGAAAAAGAAACAATATTTTGACAAAATTTAGTTTATGATGCGATGCTTCCTCTCCATATTACACTAACATTTTTTGTAGGCCCAGGACACATATCCAATTCTTCACGTCGTACCTGAATAGCAGAGCCCCTGACCGGGGAGACTGGAAAGTAGGTCGCTCAGTGGATGAGACACAGGTGTGCCCTTCCCTGCAGGTACAGTTCAGCTGAGAGCGATAACACTGATTATCACTGAGCCGACCACGCTTCGCCTTATGATGGAAGGGTCGCAGAATCCTTAGCTGCTAGCTTTGCATTTGTGGGTGTGCGTGTGTGTGAGAATGTGGGTGTGTGTGCTGCGTGCGTGTGTAGGGTAATAGAAAATCGTTTATTTGTGTGTGCATTGTGTGTGCTATTAAAAGTTTAGACACAGAAACACAAAGTATTGTGTCTCAGAATAGACTGAATAAACAGTTCATCACCTTACATTAGCCAGAGTTCCTCCCTGGTCTTACCCTGCCCTGAAGTGAAGTGAAGTGAACACTGAAGTGTTCACAGAGCACCTAAAGGTGAAAGAAAATTAAATCTAGCACAAATCTTTTTGCAAACCTTCTGATAAAGGTCAGATTTTGATTTGTCCTCATTAGGCAGTTTGTAATAAGCTTTGGTACAGTACTGTGGCATATAACATATAACATATGTCTACATAAGTAGACATATGTTAGACATCATGGGAAGGAATATATTTATACTTTATATTACAGAACATATTGCTATGTAGCCGTACTGATTTTATTTTATAAATATAATTGTTATGTTATGTTTTAAAATTACAAAATCTAAAGAAAAATAGTTACAATAATTTTTTTGGTATGAAACTTCTTATGCTTGGCTAAATACATATAATCAACATATAAAATGAAAATGGTTCATTAAAAATATTTGCCACCTCCCCGTGCATGTTTATATTACATAAATTCTGTTTGGGTCAATTTTACCCGGCAGTCAAACATAGGGGTCAGAAGTTTCAAATACTATTTGTTTCTTTGCAACTGTAAGATATATTTCACCCAAATCTCACACACACACACAACTTCCCCCCACACATACACACACACGCACGCACGCACGCACACACACCTTCTCCATATTCTCTGGACCTCATCTGTAGTGCAAGAATGCAGGTGTTCTTATGACTTTTGAACCTTTCCGTTCCCGTGGACAAAATGCACCCATATTGAGTGGACACTCAGCAGGGGAGGGGCAAAACATAAAACATATAAAGGTTCTCTGCAAGGGAGTCCTACCAACATTACACTCTGCAGCTACGTATGATATACTTGGAAGTACCGCATTGGTCCGAATATGTTTTTTTTTCTTTAAATGCGTCTTAAAAAGTAATGTCGTCTTATATTCTGGGTCTAGACAAATGGCGTACATTACTTGTAAGATAGTTTATGCACTCATCCACCGTCCCTCGCTACTAGCATACAGATGCATGAAATATGGAAAGACACAGTGATCGTCTTGAACAAAGTGTCTCAAAAGTAGGTCAAGTTAAACAAATGAGGAGTTCCGATGCTAATTTTACAATCATTGTGATTAATGCAGCAGAGTCATCAAACAACTCGCAAGCAGCCAAGAAATATGGTGTCACTGAATGCATTGTTCAAAAGATGGAGAGTGCAAAAAGACCGACTAAGAAATGCAAATAGTCTTATTGTGTTCTCAAAAGCGTCCGCTTCCAAGAGATTGACAGGCAAGTGTGTAAATACGTGACTGAAAAACAGAATGAAGGAATGCCCATAGAGCAGTCATTCAAATTAAGGCATTGTAAATCACCAAAGAGCTAAATGTAACCACTGATTTCAAAGCTACCCGGATGGTGTAGAAGAATGCACATTTTATTTAATGTATTTTTAGTATAATACATTTTTACCAATAAATTATTTTTGTTTTTTTAAACAACATTTGATCTTCAAAAAGTATTTCCAAAAATTATTCTTGAAAAAGGGGGGGTCGTCTTATATTCAGGATCGTCTTATATTCAGACCAATACGGTAAACAGATCACAGCCATGGAGGCTCTAGAATAAAATGTACTTTTAATACAATTCCTCATGACAAATGTATCTTTATTTTAAGTCAGCGGGTCAATTTGACCCTGAACAGAAGAGGTGTCTCATGTTAATTTATCAACCACTCCATAAAAACTTATTTTTTCCAAATTTAAAATATAGTTTTCAAAAATCTATCTCATGTAAAACTATTGGTATTTTACATGTAGGTATTTCCAAAGTATATTAAAAACAGCTTTAACATGCATTTTTTTATGAAAAACTATCCTCATTATCCTCATTGAACCAGAGGTAAAGAACACTTTTTCACTAAATATTAATTGCAATGGTTAGTAATAGAGTTATTAATGATCTATGCACATTGATTATTGTGATTTGTAGGTTTCTGACATTTTTGGATAATTAAACATGTACCGGGTCACATTGACCCAAGAACATAATTATTCCTAAAAACAAACATAACAGGAGGGTTAAAATAAACTCACACACACTAATTCCTGGTGTTTTTCATGCCTTGTTGCAATTAATCTAAATCCATGTTATACATACACACACACAGGCATTGTATTGTAATGTGTCCTGCTAGCAAAAAGAGTAAAACCGGCTAGCTCTATAGTTACAGGCAAGTCGGGGAGAGGAGGCTATCTCACGGATGGAGAGATCTACGGCTCCAGGTGAAATCACTGTACTAGCTCCCATTCAGTTATTTGGATGTTGCAATTGTTTTATCCAGACTTCGTACAGTTGTGCAGAACAGCCTACCTCATTGCCTCCAATCAATTTGGCATCACACAAAACAACAGTAGCCTTTAAAACACGCATAAGAATGCAACCAGGAAGAAATCAGCGACACGAAACCGTGGACGTTTGAATCGCGGTTTCAGTCTCGTTTTCAGAACTGATAAACCCCTAATATATATATATACACTGAACAAAATTCTAAACCCAACACTTTTGTTTTTGCCCCCATTCATCTGTCTAAATCTGTATTAGTGAGCACTTCTCCTTTGCCGAGATACTCCATCCACCTCATAGGTGTGGCACATCAAGATGCAGATCAGACAACATGAGTATTGCACAGGTGTGCCTTAACCCTATGGACCCCAAGCCATTTCTGTCTGTTTTGTGCTCCTGTTACATTTGTACTCACTGTGGGCTAATTTTTCACTCCATCTGCAAGTTCTGCACCTCTATGTAAACAGCACAACCATGGCTAGAAAGATGGATAACTCAAATAATTATGTTATGAAGTATAACAAAGTTATACATTTATATATAATAAAAAAGAGGTTAAGATGGCCACAATAAAAGGCCACTCGAAAAGGTGTGTATATATAAAAAGAGGGTGTATGGATCGAAACAATCTCAAAATGGCTTGTTAGCTTACATGTAACCCAAAATATTTGTTTTTCATGATTATTACTGTTTTAATAACTCAAAACTGTGGGGCACCACCGAGCCAATTTAGTCAGTATCTAGATAAAACACTGTCCCGCCACATCTTGGAATTTAATAAAATTTAAGTATTAATAATATTTTATGAATTTCTTGAATTTATTAAAGATCAATCTCAACTGAAAGGTTAATTATTTACAAACTAGGAACTCGATACCCTGTATACAATCACACTAAAACACGGGTTTACAATAAAACGATCAGGAATCTCTTTGAAAATTTCAGCGCATCAACCACGGCTCCTTCGTCACCATAAAACACCAAGAGCTATTGAAATCACTCAAACTCACAAAAAAGCTCATAAATCATTGTCAAAAAACACAAATAGCTGACCGTGAAACCAAGGTAACCCAGTTTGACAACAGACAACGTCCGGCTAATAATTTCCTACCTGAAGGTGAACACAGGAGCTAATATCTAAGGCTAACTGGGTTTAGGAAAGGAGTAGTAAAGTGGCTGTGATAAAAGAAATGTAGAGAACCTATAGAGGGATTTGTGACTTATATTAATCACAACCAGCGGAATCGCACAAGAAATGTGGTTTTACCTTGCTCTGGGACTATAAGCGGGGACGAAGGATACAGCTGTTGGAGCTCTTTCGGACGCAGTGTGCGACCGCACTGGGGAGGCGATTTTCTGTAAACGTCACTTCCTGACCGGAGCTGAGCTAGGTTCCTAAATTAGGTCTGAGGAGTGTCTTTCGCCCCTCAAAGCCGACTATGGGAGCATTTGATTCTAGGTACCCAAATAGTAATAGCAGTGTTGCGCGGGGTTGCCTTTCAGCTAAATGTCGTCTCTGCCGAGTTGGTCAGTATACAACAGTTCAAGTGTCCGTCAAAGGGAATGTTTATCAGATCAATTGACTATTCGCGACTAGAGAATAAGTAAAACAAGTCACAAAGTTCTCCTGGCGATAAACAACAAAACATGAGAATACCGTCGATACTAAAGAAAATAAACTTTACACGTTTAAAACTTTAGCAAAAGTAGATTGTTAACTAACTTGGTAAATAAAACCAAAACGAGCTTGCCAGACTTGGCAATGCCTTACGTTTAAAATTTATGGTAAGTTTGTCACATAACACAAGGTTAAACAAAGGCTTTAGTTCTTGAGTTCAAACCAAGAGAAAATTAACATGCAAGTAAAGGTTGTTATGTACAAGAAGATTTGTGTCCTGGGCCAGGATTTCCGGTCTCACGCTGGCTTTTAAGGGATGAAGGTGGGGGCCTAAACTTGTCGAAAAGGAGTGTTTAGGTCAGTGCTTTCACTCAAATTTAGAAATCTACTATATATTTATGATGTAATTTCTAAGTCTGTTCTCAACATATAAAGAAAGGCAAGAACATCATTCTTTCAATAATCAACATTGAAAATAATAAATACAGAAATTAAATCATAGAAATAAAACACAAGTAAACACAAACCAAACATATAGCATGGTTAGAGCTTTCATTAATGAGAGAAATTTGTAACATGATCTATGCGTTTAAATGTTATACTTAACATCTGCATATTCTTTGATCTATTGCTATTTTGTTTATGTCCACTGATTAAACTGATATATTTGGGCTTTAGTCTAAGGAAATCTTGTTCTATTTAAAACATTTAATGTGTGCTCACAGCAGGGTCTTAGATAACGCCACGGAGGTGACAGGTCTGGCATTGGGCGTGACATGGGGACCGGTTGGTGTTTCCTGAACTGAAAAAAGTTATCTAAATACAACATCCTGCTTTCTATTATTTAATATAATCTAATGATTATCTTAATTTGGAAAGCCTATTGACATCTCCACAGAGACGTCCACGACGTCTTGTGGTGTCTTGGCCTTAGCCTGTTTGTGTCTTGGCCTTAGCCTGTTTGTGAAACGTCTTTGCTCCGGTGATGCTTTGATGTGGCACAGACATTATTCTGTTGTTCAGATAGTAGTTAATTAGAACACAAACATTTTCCTTTTCTCTTCAGGGTGGTTGGTTGGTCCAGGACGGACTAGGACTAGGCGTTATTCTTGCTTTCTTCTAACCAGTGGTTAACCATCGTTTACTACACATTCTTACAATCACATACAGCTGTCAATCACATACATCTCACCAAGGTCAAATTTGTAATAATTTGAACTTTGAGCGCAGCACTGGTGGCAGGCTGCAAACAGGGAGGAGCTGGGCTGTCCATATATGCTGTGCTGTGAAAGGACCTAAGACCACAAGGATATTCTGTAGGACATCCTCGTATTTTATTAAACCTTTATTTTACCAGGAAAGGCTCTTGAGATTAAAAAATATAATTTACAAGAGCGCCCTGGGATGTATTATATGAGTCATGTTTAATGTAAGTATATTTATTTCAACATAAACGTGTCTACAACATATCTACATATTAAGCTAGACAATAATGATCTTTACCGTAAAAGCTATTTAAAGTCTCTCTTTCCTCCCCTTCCTTTCTCCTCTTTAGTGAGAACGCACTCTCTGAAAAAGAGCAAAATAATTATTTAGAATTGACGTTTTTCAGTAGCTTCATTTTTAACAGCTTACAACTTTTTATGTCCTCATTACCGGTTGTTGTTGAATTCTTTGCTTGTTTAAGCTTGACCTTCATATTATTTACAATATGCGAAACAACCACAGATTTCATTACCAAATGTCTTTTTATGTTATTTGTATTGTATTTTACAATTCTATTATACAGTAATTTAGCATATATGTAGAATAGTATATAATACTTTCTGACATGTCTGAAGTGAATATGGAGGAAAAGACTAACAATCTTTAACCCAACATCTAGTGCGGTTGCTCAGAATATATCCCATGTTTACAGTTGTCATATTTGTTTGTTCATGTCTGGTTGTATTTGGCCTTTAGACGTATGTGTGTGTGTGTGTGTCCAGCAGCAGACAGTATTGTTACCCTGAGGCGGTGAGGCGAGACTGTTGTTGACCCTGACATTTGGCTCTTCTCTCCACAAACTATCACTCCTGTATTTATGTATCTCCTTGGGTCTCCTTTATCACACAGCTTCTCATGATGACCGTTGTTTCCACAGACATCACTTCTCTGTACAATCAAACTGTGTTAGAGTGGAATAAGGGCACCTATAAACACAAGTCAATTCACGTTTGGCTTTTGGTGCCTTATAAATGAGTGTCTCATTCCCTCAAATGTTTTTTGATGAGCAAAACTGCAAGATACATCTGTTCCAACTGCTGCAGTGTCTGAGTGATTAAAATAAAAGGAATACAAGAACCATGTTTGCCTTTTATCTTTCCCATTTCATCTCTTCATCTGTCCATTTTCACATATACTAACCAGTATCATACAGTTTCATCGGCTCCTAAATCAGCATCATAATTGCACTCACATTACTTAAAAACAAATGTGCTGCACCTCTCTGCCCCCTCATAGCCCATACTATGTCTCGTCTATTTTGTCTTCTCTGCCAAAACATATCTGCCCCCTTTAGCCTCACTCTTGTTTGTTCTCTCCCTAACAAGAACATGTACTTTTATCTGCTTCTAATAATATCCCCTCATCATCTCCTCCCCATTCGAGCAAATGCTGCTCTTGCTTAATTCCTCGAAATCAGCAACAGTAACAACCCTGGCGCCATAAATAGGAACATAAACAAAGAGACGAACACCGCTCAGCTTCAGATTGTACACTGTATAACATTTAAAATTTCACGCACATGCTCTTCTGAAATATAAATAGCCTACATGTACAGTATTAGATGGAATAGCACCATCAAACGGTTAGCACACTAGCACTACATCTAGCTAGGCTGTAATATGCTAGTTGATGACTAATAACGTTTATCATTAAGCTTGCAAACATGACGTTGGTATCTAATTTTCTTTCAAATTAATGTGTTAAACACACACATCGGTGTGTTAATGAGGTGCTTGCCTGGTAAACATGCATAGAGCATAGAAGTTCATTGTAATTTATGGTCAAACAAGTAAGGATGGGCAAATCGATACTGCAGAATCGATATTTCAATACTCACAAGCTTTTTCTCATGTCATCGTTTTCCACTGTCATGTGATACAAACCATGTAAATTTAGCTGGCCCTTGTCACGTGACTATGGAAAGCCTGTGTGACGTGAGAATCAAGTACATCTTGCACATAGTTACATCAAGTGTGGTGTGGTGCTATATGTATAAGCAGGAACGTTGCCAGGCCTAATTTTGGGGGCTGTAGCCCCCCTAAAAAAATGTATTGGCCTAAATAAATTTATATTTAAATCAATATATTTTGTTGTCAATTTCAACTGTTCCATCACATCATGTCATATAAATGGGAGGCACCTGAGGCATCTGACTGACTACAAGCTAGAATCACTAATGACAGGTTGATACAGCTAGGTGCTACAGGTACACGGTCAGCAATGTGTAAAACAACTTTTCTTTACAACTTGAACATTACTGGGCACATGAAACATTGTAGCAAACTTTTCTGGCAGTTTCTGCTGGTGGAGATCGATCTATTTGATAAATTGCTTAACACTAGAACCGCTATGTATACCTAAAACCGCCAACGGGTAGAATTTACCCGTGCAGCTAGATACTGTGTTTCTAGTTTAAAAATGTGGTAACACTTTATTTGAAGTTGTGTTCGTTAAGACTGACATAACACTGTCATAACCATGACCCGACACCTGGATTGAACAATAATGTTCAATAAGATGACATAACCTGTCAATGTTTTTGTCATGACAATTTGACATTAACCAAGGCAAAATAACCCACTGTAATCATTGTAATAAAGCTAGAAGACATATGTATGACAAGTGAAAATGTTACCACTGTAGTTAATGTCAAGTAAAATAGTAATGACACTGACATTTGACAGTGTAATACAATGTAAATCTTAATAACAAGTCAAAACTTTGTTTAATGTCACGTCGTCATGAAAAAGACATTGACGGATAATTTTGCCTTGGTTAATGTCAAGTTGTGATGATAAAGACATTGACAGGCTATGTTGTCTTGGGTAATGACAAGTTGGGGGATCCCGAGGTGTTCTTAGGCCAATGTTGAGATATAACCTCTCCACCTAGTCCTGGGTCTTCCCCGAGGCCTCCTCCCAGCCGGACATGCAGGTGCCCTGGCCACTTTTTCGATCTGGCCTCTCATATCATCTTGGCTACCTAATCATCCCCAGTTTTTGGTTCAACTGCCCTCTCTCCTCGCCCCTTATCTACTCTCCAGGCCGTTCCTGCAAATGAGAAATGTTTTCAGTCAACTTTCCTGGTAAAGGTCAAACAAACAAACAAACAAACAAACAAACATGCCTGGAATAACATCCCTAGAGAAGTGCCCAGGGGGCATCCTTACAAGATGCTCGTTCCACCTTAACTGGCTTCTTTCAATGCAAAGGTGATCTAGTTCATTCAGTCATGATCTACTCTTCATGACCATAGCTGAGGGTAGGAACGAAAATTGTCTGGTAGATCGAGATCTTTGCCTTCCGGCTCAGGTCTCTCACAACGGTGCGATAAAGTAATACCGTTCCCGCTGCTCCGATTCTCCAGCCAATCTCCCGCTCCAATGTTCCTCACTCGCAAACAAGATCCCCAGGTAGTTGAACTCCTTCACTTGGGGTGAGGACTCATTCCCGGAGTAGGCACTTCATCGGTTTCCTGCTAAGAACCATGGCCTCAGATTTAGCGGTGCTAATCCTCATACCAGACGCTTCACACTCGGCAAGCAAGTTTTAAATAGATTAAATCATGCCACTTTACATTAATATATAGTATATATTAGTGCTGGGATTAATATTCGACATAACCTACGTCACCGGTTACGTAAATACGTTTATTTGCAAAAATTCCCGTCGACTTGGCAATATACCTAGAAAATATACTCAGATCTGAATAAACAGTGCCGTTAATGGACTTAGAGAGGCAGCAATGCGCTGTGAACACGCCCAGTCGTCTTGAAACCAAAAGAAGAAGATGGTGTATGTAGTGTACCTACTGTCACGATTCGCGGCCGGTCCAGCACTAGAGATGGCCAGGCGGTGACTCCAAAACCGAACAGCGCTCCTAGCACATCTTCGGCTCCCTATTATCCTCACGTGCAGAAGCCTCACCTCCACTTCCTGGGTGGAGGTTTAAGAGGCATTCCTTCCCAGCGCCAGTTAGTTGCCTTTTGTCCAGATGCACGTACCAGCGTATGCTATTCCGACGCCTCGCCGCCCAATGTTGACTTACCAACGCTACGACCCCACCTACGTAGCTGCCGGCCCGACAGCTACGTCGAGTGTCTCTGCCAACTGCCAGCCGGCATACCGACACACCTGCCCCGTTGTGGTATCACTCCTGGTTACCCTGAACTATTATTAAAACTATTAGTGATTCTCCTGTCTACTGCCTCTATTTCCCGCGATTGGGTTCCCCGCTCCCGGGCCGTAACCTGACACCTACCCTAATGCATCCACTGATGTCTCTGTAGTAGATCAACTTGGCCCGGCTTATAGACCACGGCACGGTAAATAGCAGGCCAGCAGCAGCCAACAATGTTAGCGTTAGCACGCTGCTAGTGTGACATGCATTGTACTAAAGCGTCAATGAAAACGCTACACGCAAACACAGATCCATGAAGCGGAGAAAATTAGTGGAACCGTCTTCGCTTCGTACACTACATGTGCAAACCCACAAAGCATGCAGCTACGCTGATCCTCCGTGTTCGAGCGCTGTCGCTCTACCTTGTTTAAAGCACTGCATTCTAGACCACCAGCGGAGGTGTCATTTTCCATCTTGCACATTTATAGACTATAAGCAATATAGCCTGATTATGTAATAAGGAACACAAAGTGGTGCAGACCGCACAACACTATGTGTTATTAATGTGGGGGACAAAGCTTTTGAGGGAACACCCTATGGCATTTAAATGGATATCTATGCAATCGCTAATTTAGCTTCCTGATTAATTGAAAAAATTCTAATTAATCGCCAATTGCCATTTTTTATAGCTTCAACATAGATATTAAATGTTTGCATCTGGTCTTCTTTAAGTGTTTAGGACGCAAAATTGGTTGAATTACCCATGGGCCATATACAGTGTATATGTATGTATGTATGTATGTATATATGTATATATCAGCCGCGGTCTCTCAGTTGAGGACAGGGAGATAATTTATTTTAAAAATGTGTTAATATCCTCAATTATAGTTTTGCTATTAATAAATATTCTACCAGCCACCTTGGCCGGTGACTCAAAAAGTAAATTTTGGACCCTGAGTGCTATTTTTAGACCTAAAACTCGATTGAAATATATCACAAACCTAACTTCCTATTGAATAAGAGCTAAGTAAGCTGTATAAAAATCTGATTTTCTAATAGTTTTGATATAAATGGCAATTCATATTAGTGCTGGGACGATTAGTCGACGTAACCGACGTAACTGGTTACTTAATACACCGATTTGGTAAATATACCGTCGACTCGAAAATATATACCTATAACTATGCTCCGATCTGAAAAAATATTCCCGTCAATGGACTTTGAGAGGCAGCAATGAGCTGCGAACGCGCTTAGTAATCCCGAAACCAAAAGAAGAAGACAAATGTGTGGCATGGTGT
>JAODOY010003388.1:0-11555 GCA_025399855.1 Forbesichthys papilliferus
TACACCATATAGTCTGACCTGTATCCTACTTCTAAAACAAAACATGTACCTGTTGTTAGCACTTATTAGCACTCAAGATCATCTCCAGTGCTGTTAGCCAGGTAGCAGCCTTTTAACTAACAAAGATCTAACATTTTAACCAGTAACAGTAGGTAATTGTTGAATTACTTACATGTCCTGTGATGCTGTCGTTTACCCATTCTGCAACGACGTATTGCTAGACATCCTATGTAGAAAACTAGTGATTTGCCGTTGTTATAATAGTCGGCCTATTACCTATCCGGTATGTCGGTATAAATCACTTGGAGCAAACGCTTGCCGATTCTAAGGTACAAAATACAGTTGGACGAGGTAATATGAATCGAAAATCGCAACCAATAATTTATTTCTGTCTCAATTACATGCACTGTATACACTGTCTAAAATAATCGGGGGGTAGGACACTAATATGGCGGAAGCTACATCGGAAGTGACGTCTTTGGTACCCATGAATAGTACCACAGTGTGTATGTGTAATGTTTATAGTTTCTGTTTGTTTATTTTGCCTTGCTTAAGAGGTGGTATGGTTCCCTTTGCTCAGCTTCAGTTTTAACATCTGGGGTTATCGGGTTATTTATAGCAACCGTATCCCTCCTTCTCTCTTTCACCCTCTTCTCACCTTTCTTCCATAGTTTTCTCTGCTTCTCTCTCTGGGTAGTACCATCAGGAAGCTCTCTTAGATATATTTATTGGTGTAGCTTTACATCCCCTGGGGTTATATTATCTCTTTCTCCTGGCTGCAGCATGTCTTCAGTTTACGGTACAGTCATGTCTCATGCACCATCCTAGTTTCCTCTCTTCCCTTCTGCTTCTCTTTACCTTTTCTCAGCAAGCAGAATATCCCCCTATCTCTCCCTGTGTAAGGTTGGGTTGAACTCGCTCTCTCTCTCTCTCTCTCTCTCTCTCTCTCTCTCTCTCTCTCTCTCTCTCTGTGTCACAGCAGGTCACTCTCCCTTTCTGTCCCCGCAGTACATCACAGTATGTCACAGGAGTTATGGGGCATGAGGTTATGGACTCTCTTTTTGTGGCTGCTTCTGCTCCCATGCCCTCATGCACACACACACACACACACACACATCGTGTCCTGGTGTGAATCATGCAGAAGAGGAGGGGATGGGCCTGTAATCAACGCTGGGAACCTTTCACCCTTGCTGCATGAACGCCTGCTCTTCACCTTCACCCTATCTTCCCTGCTGTATCATGCCATCATTGTCCATCTATAATAATTGAGAACGGATTCCTTCCAAGTTGATCAGACTCCTGCTATGCAGAGAGACATCCCTAATAAGCAAATGAAAACCTGCATGTCTATTACCTCCTGACCAATCACAGTGAGTATGAACGTAACTGACACTGAAGTCACAACAGCATTGGGAAATGCTGACTAACTGAACTGAACTGTGGTGATTTTTCAACAGCAAACAATAAAGTGAACTTGCTAAATAATTAATTTGTAATAAAACCCCATTCCTCCTTGGCATGGCCCTTTGTAGCTCCTTCTACAAGCTGTTGCATAATCTTTATTCAGTGTTATTGAAATTTGTGACAGCATTTACATATCAGAATGTCAACCTAACATATTTGCATATTTTTCATGAACACAGCACGATTAATGAGTTAGCTGCCAGGCCCACCTTGCTTATCATTGATATGTATTAGGCCATTATTCTGACGTGCAAGACACTGTAAATGCTTTTTCAACAGAGCTTTCACAGAAGTATGAACATTTGGAAGAGTTCCCTGTTCATCAACAAAACTTTAAACTTGGCAAAATTCTAGCGAACATTTTTTCATAAAATATTTTTTCTCTGCAGTTCCTGGTGACTGGCTTCAACCTGTTAGTATACAGAGGAGATACACAATGTGTTTATTTGCGTGGGTAGACAGGCTCATTAGCATACACACTTAACCAATTTGGAGCGGAGTACCAGTACATCCCCCCACAGGCTTAACCCTGCAGTGTCTGGTCTGTAGACCAATTGCAGAGAACATATCTTCCCCCGTTTTCTTCACACACAGAAATGCATGAAGACTCACACATTGTCACATGCACAGATGAACACACACACATGCCACCACAGATGTGTAGAAACACGCGGAAACATGTGCTCTCTTTCACGCACAAACACACACGTGTGCCAACACACACGTTCACAGACGCTCTTTTTCTCACGTTCTGCATTCACGCACTTGCACGTGAATCTGTGCCTACA
The DNA here is from genome assembly GCA_025399855.1 of Forbesichthys papilliferus. Lineage (NCBI taxonomy): Eukaryota > Metazoa > Chordata > Actinopteri > Percopsiformes > Amblyopsidae > Forbesichthys > Forbesichthys papilliferus. Next base: position 2,253 of record JAODOY010003388.1, read on the forward strand.
TACTGGTAAGTGAACACACACACATTCACATCTCACAGTGGGAGTGTTGTGTGTGGCATTTGATAAATCTCTCCCATAAGTCTGTTATCCACGGAACATTCCGGGGGCCCAAAATCCTGCTTTGAAGTCTACCACAGGCTTTCTGTTTTCCCTGAACAAACCGGGTTGCGGTGTTCCCCCCAATTCACCTTGCCTGTCACAGCAGGTCTCACACAACAGCATTGATTATTTGGGAAGGCTTAATGGATATTACATCTGCTAGATCTACTGGAAATCACAATCAGCATGGAGGGAGGAAAGTTGTGCAATAGAGCTATACAGTAGGTAATATTAGAATAAACCTGCTTATCTTCATCTTATAAACCTGCTTATCTTGCAAACAAAAAAATGTGTTCATTTGATCAAATGATACTTATTCTGAAATTATTGTTGGCTGGAAATGTACAACCAATTAAATAATAAGTATAACAAATATAAAGGCATCATCAAACAATAACTTTGTATTACTGTACTGTATACAGAAAAGTATTTCAGTCTGGATGACGCTGGTGATGAAATGAGAGCTCCACCTTCTACCTGACTGGCAAGAGTATCTCTTGTGACTGGAAGCGGAAGATCGAAGCTTTTACTTACTTTAAAGTAACACAGCAGACTGGCGGAAAGGGCCGGAATAACAGTTCCCCTCCCCTCTATCACTAACAAGCAGGCAGGATCTGCGCTTCCTGCTTTAATGGGGGCTGACCAACGCTTGGATGGCCCAACGGCTGATATGATGAAAGCCTCCCTACACTCGGTGCACCCCGGGCGAGGGGAAGATTTTGCTGCAAATGTAAACTTTAAAGACATGTCCCTGTTGTCTGTTTCAGATAATGGTGGCAAGGGGGGGGGGGGGGGTTATTCACACCAAAGAGAACGGATTTGTAATTTTTGAATAATTAAATGCATGCTCTTGTTAGAAACCCCTTTTGTTGTCTTGTACATGACTGAGGAGGCTCCAGACCTTGTGGCAGCAACAGCAATGCTTTCTCCCGTGGCTGAGGTCAAACAAGGCTGCATACAGACCACATCTGTATTCTTCTAGACTAGAGCATCAATACAAAATGAAAACATTGTAGTGGTTATTTGTATTGGCTGCTTTCCTGGAGGCCATCAAAATAGGCATTATGATTTATATGAAACCACATTTGTAAATTATGTCTTTTAGTACAGAACATGCACAGTAAGACTTTTTATTTATTTAACCTTTAACCAGGAAGGTCTCATTGAGACATACAGTACGTCCTGGCATTCAGACAGCAGAAGCATTAAACAAACATTGCGGGTTGTAACGCATACTCAGAAATATATATACCGTATATATATACAATATATAATATAACAAATTCAATATATAGCGCAATACAAAATAAACAGTTTGTAAACTTTATTTGCGCTGTCAAATAAAATATGCATGTATCCAGCACAAAGATATTTGTTTTCAAGGTTCTGTATGGACTTATATAATTAAAAGTTCAAAATAGAATGAATAACCGTTTACAACAACATACAAATCCTTATAATATGAATGTTATTTACAACAACAATGATTGAGGGGTGGTTTAGTAACTTCCTCCGTCAGATTTACCTTTATCTCCTGGATACAGTGAAGGCAGGTTGACAGTATGAAATACCTCATCCCTTGAGTCAATGTTAGTGGATAATGCTCAGCCACTTCACAGCTTAAACAGTCAAGTCTTTTCACCCAAGTGGCACTTTAGTGGAACATTTCCTCCTTGATCCGACAGTATATCCAGGATACAGATCAGGAATGCGAGGACAGGTTAGGTCTCCGACTCCAATCCGTAGAGGGAGTCTCAGCCCTGAAAATCATTACATTTTGAATAGTGCTCGGTATCAAAGCTTGGCTCTCTGTCACATTGAGATAGTGTGTGCAGCAGATGACTATTAGGATTTAGAGTGGAAGCAAGGTCAGCCACCAAGGAACATAAATGCAGAGAAATACTATTACATATCTAATGCCTTTCTCCTCTAATGAAAGGTGTCGAAATTTGCGAGCCCCAGCCGAGCCTCATGGGAAACTATCTTTGCAGCTGTAGTTCCCCTGCCGGTTTGACCGCTCTATTCAGAAAAGCACTCTACAAGCAGGATTGTGGCTTAGGTTTGACAATAGCTGGGTTTACATGGACACTTTTGTGTCTTTCCGATTGAAGATTTAGGGTTAGTTGTTTACATGGTATGTCATCTAATCGGGTCTAATGCGCCATTGCAACTTATCAGAATAGAAGTTAAACATGCACATATTATAAGCTCGGTAATGTAAAGTGTCCCACTAGAAAAAATCCTCAAACGGGCTAGCCTCTAGTTGTAGGCATGTCGGGAGAGTGAGGCTATTTGTGTGACTAGTGGAGAGATTTACGGCTCCAGAGGCACGTGTTGTAAATGCTTTGTCCAAACTTTGTAAGATGGCTGTGCAGAATAGCCTATCGGCATCACACAAAACAACAGTAGTGTAAGCAACCAGGAAGTAATTTAACCGTTTACATGGTAGAATTATTCTTTCAATCGTGTTATGGAACGGGTTATGCTACCCCTCTGCTTCGGAATGAAGCAACCGGGGCCTTTCTGTTCTGAGTGAGGTGTTAAAAACCCTAACACTAACCCAGCATTATCTTTTGGGTTGGACTTTAAACTCGATTCCAATCAGAATAATAAGGTCCACATAAACGCAGCTAATGATGTTGGACATAGATAACTAACTAAGGAGCAAAAAGAAGACATGAAATATGAAAGTCAAAAAGAGGACATATCGTGCACTTTCAGTCAGGGATTTGCATTCATATTTACTGTCATATTCATATTTAAGTCCCAAATCGGGTAGCTTATCCATAGTGATGTAGTGAAAGTTCTTTACTATTGGCTGAACATTTTTGATGGAGAACATGAAAAGCAACTAGAGTTTTAGGACCAGAGTTTTTGAACCAAGATTGGAAGGGAGAATCACAGCATTTTCCAAAAACATTAGTAGAGAGAATATAAATTAGACCCAGGACCATAACCCTGTTTTAACCCAAGTTTGTTCGCTAGGCGGGAGAGCTCTCATAATTGTACTTGCTTCAGTCTTGTCAGTGTCAAGTTAGTATGGGAATGTTTTAGGTCCATGGAAAAGCCAATAAACGTCAGTCAAACTTGTACCGCCTTCAAGGAAATCCAAGAACCATGTGAGAAGGATTCATTTCACATTCTGCTGTCGGCATCCAGAGTAGCTATCCTTGGTGCTGATGTGCCTTGGTGCTGGCTTTCTAAGACAGACAGATGTACTGTAGCAGAGGGTTGTTCATATGAGCGCTCTCACAACGCTAATTGTTGCCAGGATGGAGGGAACAGCTATGGGCCAAATCATGAATGGGACTGACAATTGCAGTAACATATTTTACCACTGCTACCATACTATTATTTTCAGCGTAAGATCTGGTTAGACAATTGAAGGTTTTGGAAAGGAAACGGACACAAATTAAATATATAGTGTAGAGAAACAGCGGGCTAGGCTGATTCCCCTGACAACAAGGAGCAGATACAGTAGGACGTTATCCAAGCGGTAGAGAAGAGACATCACACAGACGTGTTGACAGACAGAACTAGACGAGCAGATGAACAGAGAGCAGGGAGGGAGAAGGAAAAGGAGAGGGGCTCAGAAAAGAGCTCATCAGAAAGTCAATACGTCTTTGCGGAGACGGTTGAGAGCACCTAAGCAAGAGAAGGAGTGAGACAGGCCTACTAAGGGAACAGACATATGGGAAATCAAAATAACATTTCCCAAATAAGCAGGCAGACAGGCTAAATGGACAGAGTGAAGGGCAGGTTATGGTGCCTTGAGGACAGCAGACAGTCTTTTCATGGCTCATTCTGCAGGGGGTGGGTATGGGGGGCTACCAGCCTCTCGGCAGATGGAGTGTTCATCACGTTCATCACATCAACCCCCCCTCTAGACGCTGCTCAACACAATCTGACACACCAAGGTTGGGATATGGTGCAGCTGAATGCTCCTGTGCCCATTGTGTGTGATGAAGGCTCTGTCACCACACTGTCACTTACCAGGCTCATGGGCCGCCCTGGCCCCGCCCACCACCTGCCAGACAGATAGAGAGACAGACAGAGAGCCAGCCAAACACTCACACAGACAGAGAAGCAGCCAGCCAGCAGTTCATCAATTGGCCTGTTACCTGGAAGCAAGATACAGCGGTCTGCAGTTGACTGGCTGCTGAATGTATGGTTGAGGCTACCATGTGTTCCCATATGTCCCCATAGACATACTCAGTGTTACAGCCATGGTTGCAGGGATACAGCGTTTTGGCTCAAGATATTATTGTCTATCATTGTCTTGTGGCCCGACACCCAGCACTGTCAAGTATACTGTGTGCATACTGCAGGTGACATACTGTGGCTCACAGTTATGGTTTCATCAGTCACCAAGAGACTTGTGTTTCCCTTACACACCACCGGCATGTATAAAAGGAGCCTTGTAAGAAAACATTATATTAATCTTCTGGAGCCAAACACTCTGCCAAAATGAACCAATTCAATTGAGCCTGTTCTACCCAGCCGGGCAGTGACAAAATAGTTGTGTGTGAAGATTCAAGTTTTCTCCTCCACTGCCCTTTGGCCGTTTTTGTTTTGTTCAGGGCTGGCTTAACAAAGGAACACAGCATTGGTTTCACAACATCTGCAGTGTTCAGACAGCCATGTGAATATTTCACTGACTGTTCTTGTTCCTGTGAACATCGTTGGTGGATTTCTTGTTCTACAGCAGGGTACATAAATACATAAATGCCTCTTTGTTGCATTTATATCAAGCTAGCTTGTTATTGGTTCTGTTCCCCTTCCAATTGAGTTTAACATTTGATAATGCTGTTCGATCACTTCTGGTTTAGTGATTTCATTTCATTACGTCTGATTAATTAAAACAGGATTTCACTGATGTATGTCTATTTTCAAGACGTGGAGCCGTTACCAGGGAGGCAAACAGCTTTTTTGAGCTCAGCAGCAGCCAGACTCCTCTTCCTCTTCCCTTCTCTTCCTCCCCTCCAGGGCTGCTGGCTGCATGCCAGAGCCAGGCTGGTCAGCCAGACCAGCCAATTAGAGGGGCTCATTTGGGCTTCTTGCAGGGCTGCTCAGGTGCTCGTCTGCCATGGTTAAAACCTGGAGCCTCATAGGTCATCTCATAAGTTTACCACCCTTCTCCAATCCTCCCACATGCCTTTCTCCCATTATTATCACATCCTGGGCTTCCCTGCCTGTCCCCTGCCCGTCCCACTGCGACTGCAGCTCTTTGCCACAGAATTAGGGCATCTCTGCGGCGAGGAGTTAGCCAAGTGAGTCTGGCCCAACCAGCACCCATGTATTATCCATCATCCTGTCACTGCTTTTAATTCAGCGCAGCAGCCGTGCCTTTAAGGGAACTTGACCTGAATAAGCTGTTGTTTGTTGTTTTGATGTGCAGGTCAGTCCGCTTGCTAATGACGCATTAAGGGATGTGATTGGTGCACGCCCAGGGAGTCCTGGGTGTGCAGGGCAGGCGTGTGTTCATTGGCACGGTGCCCCCACATTGCTCACACGTAGTAGCTTTGTCCCAAATGGGCCAATAGCACAAGGCCTCTGTGTGTTTCTGTGGGCGAGATGGCACAGTTTGGTCCCTTGGGAGATCCAAAGCCTCTTTCAGATCAAGACTATAATTGAAACAAAAGAGCATCTAGCTTTCCTATCATGGAACAATGAGGTTACACGGCTATGTTTAAAGGCTGTATGTCTAATGAGCCATTCTCTTTACTTGTTTACTGCGTTGTATGTGTGGATGTGTCTACATTCTTGGGCTTGTGCACAAATAAACAAATAATACACAGCCACAAACGTACACATGTGAATTATACGGTGCATTTTGCTCTGTGCAGGCAAGATTATAAATGTGCAGAGGGTGGGCTTTTCTTTATGCAGCACATACAGCCGCCTATGTGCGTTGTGTGTGTTTTCATGAATATATGATCTGCGCTTGCGATGATGCATGTGAAAGTGAGAGAGCCAAGGACTCATATTCCCTTCTGTGTAATCGGAGGTGCGTTGAGCAGAGCTGAGCAGGGGGAAATTATAAAAGAGTAGCTGAGGCATCAGGTAGAGCTAACAAGGCCAGCAGTCTGTTTCCCAACACACACATTCTCATGTCTCCCAGGAGACAAGCCTCTGCAGCCAACTGCTGGAGAACTACATAAGAGACTTTGATAACACCCAGTTACTCATTAATGATAGTCCTCCTAATAGCGCTTCATGCTCCCTATCAGTACCAGTAAACTGTAATAGGATACACTTAATGGGATTAAGGTAATTGATGAATGTAATCTGTTTTAAATGACAGCAGTGTACTGGTGCGTTAAAGGGTTAGTGTATATGGGAGGGCACAGCCACATCAGAAACAGTCACCAAAATACCGACTTTCAAAATGACATTGCTCAGAGTAAGAGCTGTGCTGTAATACTTCATCCAATTGAAGACTGTCATTACAAGCATGCTGCAAGCTGGCCATACCGTATATATATAACCTATGTATACTGTATGGATGTTGGGCGGAGTAGGGGCACTGTCATAAATGGACATTGTGTTTGCAGATATGTCACCTGAATTACAAGTCTGCCTGCATGTACGGCGCCAGCTGGTAGCGTTGTGCAGTACGTAAACATCAAGAAGGCTCTAGCAACAGATGCTAGGGGCCTTGGCTTTAGCCTCCCCCGCTAAGGCGCTTGCTGTAATACGTGAGAGCAGAGTTCAAGTCCTGCGAGTGATGGACCTCAGTCACGCAGGTGTTTGTCTTCCTTCTTGCTGCAGCCCAAATAGGGCTAGCCTACTGACTGAATCCAAAAACACAATATCATAGTTCAGACAGCCGGTGCAGTTCTATGATGTCAAAATAACTGTTTACCATCAGCAAAACACCTGGGCCTGGATGTTCAGTGGAGTTTTTAGAGTGAGATCCTGCCGTGAAAGGCTTCTTATGTAAGGTACGACCGCCCCTGATAAACCTGTGCCCACACATCTAGTGTCCACACACCAACCTGCTCTGCCCACCTATCCATCCTATGTGAATGGCTGCCCAGCAGTAATAGGCCGGTCCTCAAAGACACTGCATGCTCTTTCATGTCAGTCAACCGGTCGTCGACCACCACCATCACCAAACGCATCTCCTGCGTGAAATTAGATCCTGATTACCACCAACTGTCTTCTTCCCTCCAGAACTGGCACCATTCCTCCCGTGAGTCATCCAGTCAAATTCCACATATGTGTGGAATAAACACATCACATTCTGTGACTAACTGAGCTGCAGTGTGGCCAACACCACACCACCCACCCTTATATCCTAACCTAGAGAGCATAAAGTACTATATAAACATGGTTACCAGAGTGTATTGAGATGATTTCAAGGGTATTTGTATTTGTGCAGCCCATGTGCTGTGAATCCCAGGCGTCCAATCATATCAACCATAAATAAGCAAGCTGCTAAAATGTATAGTTGGGGAGATTTCCTCGACAGGATTGACTTAAAAAATGCAGCTTTCTGGTTCAGGGTCAGCTTTGTGCTGTGACTTGCTGAGAGCTTCTGCACTCTGTCCGTACTCTCCTGCTGTAATCACGACTCAGCTCAGCGGCCCTGGAGAAGATGCTCTCAAAAGCAGGAACACGGTTCACTTGGAATGAGTGTCATCTCAGTTTCCTGTCTGGTATGCTGCTTACAATGGGTTTGAGGTCAACCTGCTGTGTGGGAAGTGACGCGCATGTGTGTTTTATTTTTGTGTGTAGATATTGGTGGCTCTGTCGTGTCTGTTATGTGTTGTGTTGTGTGTGTGCGTGCGCTTGTATACCAATGCATATGTCTGTGCTTGTCATTTACTCTGACAGCTTTGCCTGTGTGTGTGTGTGTGTTTAATGCCAGGTTACAGCAGTGGCACAGGGACACTAGAGCTGTTAGAGTCTCAGGGAGATAATTGGGACCTTCTCCCATGAGATGACTATTCAGAAGGAGTTAGGATCAAGGCCAGGATGCCCTGGGACTAGAGGACAGAGGACATTGCTGCCTTCAGTAATCCCCTGCTCTGGGTTTTGTAAACAGCACCATGCCACACCACAGCACAAAGGGAAGCAAACGTTAGGCACACTTACTGATTCAATGAGACATTTGTCCTCCATTATTACATTGGAATAAAATGATATTCAACGTCTGCATCTGTCCATTACAGACACAGCAGGCCAGAATCTGAGGAAACAAAAATACAGGTAATATAAATGTGTCTTGCAATAGCGGCCTGCCAATTTGAAAATGATAATGTTAAGCACAAGAGTTGTGCTGTTATACTGTCTATAATACTGAAATAAAATGTAGTATGCAATATCACATATTATATACATTATGTGTTTTGGACATGTTTTGTTGGGAAGGGAATTTCAATAGTATATGTTCTGAATCATGAATCCTTGAATAACAATTTAAATGAATACAAAATAAAAACATAAAACAAAAAATAATTTCAAGTGAAGTACACAGTAGTGCTTGGTTTGAAATTTACAAAATGAGAAAAAATGTACAAACCTATACCTAAACCTATACAATATGCAATTTTAATATAATGTTATAATTCATGATATGAATTTGGAAATGTGACTGAATAAGTAAGGAATGTGTGCATGTAAACATAAAGTCAATGTATTCAGCAGTACATACTGCAAGTTTGGGAACATTTAGACAGACATGCCAGGTTGTTGACACGCTCACGTGAAGGTAAATACTGTATATCCTGTCAGACACAGGCACACACTGTCAATGAGTCAAGTACCAAGTACATACACAAAGCCACAGACACAAAATATAAATGCTAAATTTTTGTTTTTGTTCCCATTTTCATCAAGTAAAAGATAAAAGACTCCTTCTAAAAAGGTGCAGTTCTCTCAAACAAATGTGATGTATGAAGGATGAATCCTGGTAACATCATACCATAACATCCTGTTATGGTATTGTAGGGGGTTGGCTACAATTATTATTATTATTATTATTATTGTGAATATTAATATTCAAAAACGAGGCACCACCCACTCAGTTATTTATACCATCCCTCAGGAATTTACCAAGGGTGTCCCGCAGTGAGTTGGGTCTGCGGAAAGCGCTTTAGCATTATAGTCAGTAAAATATCTGGACCCAAAAAGTTATTTTCAAACACAGTGACTCTGAGTATGTACACAATTCCAGCACTGGACCAGTTAAAGTTATAT
>JAODOY010003389.1:0-33646 GCA_025399855.1 Forbesichthys papilliferus
GAGAGAGAGAGAGAGAGAGAGAGAGAGAGAGAGAGAGAGAGAGAGAGAGAGAGAGAGAGAGAGAGGAATACTAGTGAAGGAGAATAACAAGATTATGTTTTGCGTGATTGACTCGCATTCAATGGTATCGCCTACACACACACACACACACACACACACTAACCAGTGAGCGTGCTCTGTTCAATGATGTGCACGCTACCAGCCAAGAGATTTCTATACATGATTTTAACAAATCCTCAACCTTTTGCCAATGTAATGATATATTGGCAATCTTCCCCATCCACGCGTCCGCCCCTCAAAACCAGACAAAGCTGCACATATATCATCAGCAGCTGCACTATTGAGCTGGATATTAATTATCCCGTGTTCTTCTCGTTTGGCCACTCATTTGCACATGTACTCTAAATGTCACCACGGAGATAAATGGAAAAACAAAGACCCAGAATGTCATAGGGAGCTTGTAGGAGATGAGATATTGGCCTGACGTAGATTCTGGCTAGCAGGAAATTGCTCCATGAAAATACAATGAGATGGCCTATATGTTACAGTATGCGCGCTTTGAAAGCTATTAGAAAAGCACGCAGGCCAATCGTTACCATGTACCATGAATACAACATAAGAGGCTAGTCCCACATCACACACACACACAGTTCGTGTAAGTTTCACCATTCTGTTCGAAACCAACGTCAACAAAACACAATATTTCAGTGTGCTGACGGCTCACACACCTAAAGTTGTATGCTTTTAGATATCCCTCCGACACGCATGTTTACACTTTAGAGAACAGGCGTACACTTATGTGTATCACTTATAGTACTAGTAGTTACAGGCATTAGAGCAGCTTTGTACAATGAGGCATTGCGAAGGGAAAAGCTCTGCGTCCGAAGAGGGAAATAAATCAGTTTATCCTAGATGGCGGTGCAGTTTGGGGACATAATGCCTAACGATGATGGAGTTCGGACACTTCATACTTGTCATTGTGAAATTGGACTGCCGTGTCACTAATGACGGTAATGTATGCTGTGCCTCGCCTGCTACAGTGATCCTTCACTCTGTCTCACTTAAATGCGTCTTATTGTTTGGCATATTGCATTATGAATACTGCCGGTGAAAAGAAGTGTGTGTGTGTGGGGCGGGAAGGTGGTGGGGGGGGGATGTTCATTCATTTGAGCACCAAGTTAATGGAAATGCCTTCTAATAGTGCGCATGTTCTGCCTTTTGTCACAGGCGACTGTAACTTCGAGAGGCCTCTTGCGGCATGCGGCTACAGCCAAGGCAGGGAGGATGACCTAGACTGGGAGCAGGCCAACACCCGAGACAAGCCTCCATCAGATCCCTGGATGCCCGCAGGTAAGACAGGTGTTGCAGACGGCTGTCAGACAACACTGTACGTAGCAAGAGAGCAAGGGCAGCCCTGCCAAATGATCATCTGACCATGCGTGTAACCTGCAGTGCGGTTCATGCATGCATTAGTGCGTCATACCAAATACTATTGCTGCTATTTAACCATTATTAGATTAGAAGTTGGTCAAACAAGCTCTGCTTCCATGTCTTTATCACCAACAAGGACATGTCTTGGTCCCAAACTAATGTGTGTGTGCCGGCTTCTTTGTGACAACAATGTGAATTCAGACACAGAGCACGGGTGATATCAAAACACTGAGATCTGTTTCAATTAAAACATTCTTTCCAGCAGCCTCATATTGAAGTTCATTTAGAATGCTCTCCCCGCATTTTGCATCCGCCGCACACAATTTGTCTCTTTAATGTTTCATTGATCGCTCCCCATTTGAACTGAAACAAGAAGCTATAAGCGCTGAATGAACCTAAGGAATTAGACTAATGGAATGTGGGCTTCTTTTTCTTCTTTTTTTTTCATGGGATCACAACGATAGCATTGCTAACTAATACATTTCGTTTTCCTCTCCTGTCTGACGCCTAATCTCACACAGGTTGCATCATAGATAGATTGCACTGGGCTCCTCTAGTGACAGAAGGGGAATTAATTAGCGAGACCTGACTAATTTTAAGCAGCCGGTGCCCAGACCTGTGTGTGTGTGTGTGTGTGTGTGTCAGGTTGTTATGTCCCACCGCCTTGGAGATGTGTCTGCATTCTCCATTGCAATTGATTAATGTCGGCACATACGGAGGCAGGACAAAGGTTAGAATGGAATCTGGAGAAGCCCTGACCTACAGATTGACACGGCGGGGGAGGGGGGGAGGGGGGGGGATTGGCGCCCAATATAAATTCACCATATCTGATTAAAATTCCATGTGTGGTTAAGGGGCATCCCTGACCGCCCCCCTACACACACACATACACGCACAGCGTGAGAGCCCTTCAGATGGGCTCGCTTTCTCCCGTCACATCTTGAATTGTGGGTAATTAGCACGTGGCAGCTCTTTGTCCATTCCCGAGCATCAGCACTCACCCCGCCAGAGAAAACAGTAATGTCTCCTCTTTGACCGCTTTGAAAGAGATGTGAAATGTAGTGCACTTGACAGCTGAAATTGTTTTAGGGCGATTGGAGAGAGGGCTGAAATGCATTTATGTGAAAAGCAACACCGGCAGAATAGCTATCTCACCTCTGATTGTCGACTTACTCTCAACCTGTACTTATGAATCTTTACCAAATGGCCGTATCGCGCTCACAGAGCTGATTGCTTCTTCACCTGGTGCACAGCCAGGAAAACTGACTAAGATTGGCCAGAAGGACAGAAGGAATTAGCGACTCAAGCATATATAAAATCATCCAAATATCTGTTAACACCAAACAGAATGTATGATCAAGGCGATGACCTCTCTCAACCCGCTCCATATTTTTCATCATATTTGCAAAACATTAGTCGGTGATAGACAAGATGGAAACTCGCAGCTGATATTAATCAAAGCTGTATTTGTTGGTTGACTGCTAATCGAAAAGTGAAGATCTCATCAAACTCCATTAAAAAGCTGGGCAAGCTCTCAAATGGATTCACTCACTGGAATTAATCATGATAAGATGTAAACAGTCACTTGAGGTTATTGCACAAAATTACAATTTTTAGTTATACTCCCATTGAAGTTTAGATATGAAATCCATCACATAACCTGCTTCATCAAAATGTGAAATCACCGCACGACATCCTGAATTAGGTTTGCAGTCTGTATTTAGTTGCTCAGACTGGAGACCAAATTGGCCCCATTCCATCTCAACCAGTTAACAAGAGACTTGCAATGAAGATCAAAGCTGAAATGAGGACGGGCAGGCAACATGGGAAACGTGAAGGACAGTCCTGTAGCTGAAGAAGAGCCCGGATCTCTTGACTGTTTACAGGGATCCCTTCCCTGGCGAATTACTATGTCTGGCCTTGTTTATCTCCCCGCCACTGTGACTGCATGCCTTGGCTTTTTCAGGGTGGCTCAGCCATGCTCTGAGGCTCCACGTGGATTCTTGGGCGTGCCCCAGTCAACTGGAGGCCCAAACGAGGCTCATCTGCCCTGGTTCATGATAACAGACAGCCGTCTGGGCCAAGACGCCAGCCGCTCAGATCAAGATCTGCACTGCCATCTGGAAGACTGATGCCCCACGGCAGCGTTCCGTGATATGTACCTGAGCATGGCCTTAATGGGACACTACTGCACCATGTCTGGCTGTGTCTGGCCTGCTCTGTTACTTACTAGCACTAGTTAAAACATCCACTACAATAGATTGGCTTTGGTATTGACTTGGTATTTCACTGTGTTGCTGTGTGTGTGTGTGTGTGTGTGTGTGTGTGTGTGTGCTTGTGTTTAGTGGGAGTGTCCAGATGTGTGTGTGTGTGCTTGTGTTTAGTGGGAGTGTCCAGATGTGTGTGTGTGTGTGTGTGCTTGTGTTTAGTGGGGGTGTCCAGATGTGTGTCTGTGTGTGTGCTTGTGTTTAGTGGGAGTGTCCAGATGTGTGTGTGTGTGTGTGTGTGTGTGTGTGTGCCTGGGTCTAGTGTGGTGCCAGGGTGTTGTCTGTAGCAGAGCAAGCCTGCTCTGCGATGGGCTGGGAGATGTTGCCAGCAGTGGCCTTCTGCTCCCCTGAGACTCATTCTGTGGAAGAGCGGCAGGGGGAGGAGGAGAACGGTGGCCCTCTAGCTCACGTTAATTAGTGCTGTTGCATTATGCTAAGCACAACAGCACAAGTAGATCCAGCTCAAAGGCTTACTGTCTTATTGCTATAGTGTTTGCCTGCATATGTCAGGGATGAGTCATCAGGTGTGTTGGTCTGATGTTTGGTGGCACATCCTTGGTCGATAACAACTCATCTCCCCACTCCCCCTCGGAGAGCGAGGGGTCGAGGGAACAAGGGTTTTCATAGGGCAGCGCTGATTTTAGTGCACTCATACGGGACCCACTCCTGAACCCACTTGGGTGCCATTTCTCAGCAGGCAGCCAATGCATATGGATAAGACGGGACAGTTCCCCATCTCCCTTCCATGTCATCGGGAGGTAATGAAGTGGCCGAACCACCGGGAACCCCTTGCCTTGTTGAGACTCTGCGCTGCTATTTATAAGACACTCTAAACAAAGTGAAAGAAGAGATAGCTGCTAAACAATGAGAGAGGAGAGACATCCCACTGACTGAAGGGCGTCAGAAATCTAATCATAACATAAATCACATCAGCAAAAGATGAGATTTGCCATTAATGGGGATGGTGGGGGGGGTATCTGTGATGAGTAAATAAGATAATTGCGTTTGAGGCATTCCTAACATTGTGCGTGCGTGTGTGCGTGCATGTAGCATGCAGCTTGCGTGGTGTTGCCATGGTCACGAGGTTAAAGAGAACTGGCATTATATGATTAAGGGCCAAAGCAGAGCATCAGATTACCATGACGAATTCAAGAATGAATTCCTCAGGACGAGATACTTCTTGTGTGTGAGCGTGTGTCGTACGGTTAGCCTGCACGTTGCTTTGGTCTGGCCAAATAGGATTGCACCTGTGTCTTTAAACAGGATTATGATGTCATGAAGTGGCGTTACAATAGAGGACACATTTGCATACCGTACTTGAATTAAGTCCACAGGGTACAATACATTTATGTGCATTTACTTCAAATGATTTATCTATGTGACTCATAAAAATCCACTTTGTGCTTCAAGCTTATATCTCTTTGGGATACAAAAGTACATTGAGATGCCATATTACTGTAATCCATGAAGATCTTCCGATGATTGACGGCCATCAACAAAGGACATATCCATTAAACATTTAAAAAGAGCCATTTGCTGTTTCCATCAGCATAAAGAGACGTGGTTGAGACGTGATCGGCATGATGGATGGTTCTGGGTGAATCTGTTCGACACCGTCAAAGAGAATCGTCATGCAGAAAGCCCCCCAAACTCATTCAGTGTTATTTTTTCTCGCTCTTTTCATGTTTCAAAGGACACGGGAGAAGTTCTGGAAAATTGAGTCGAGGCCATGGCTCTTCACATTAACAGCCTAACCCTCACAGCGAGAGCATTTTTGATTGGTGGCAGAAAGTGAGAATAGCCCTGTCTTCATTGACATTTCCGAAGCCGCCAAGCTTTTCTACTGGTGTGACCTCTGTGAATTTTATTAGCAAATGAGACCTGGAGGGTTTGGGTTTAAAGAGCGCCCCTCCATTCTGATTTTCCTCCCCCCACATAATGATTTTTCACAAGGTTCAGGACCTGAATGCAGGAGAAATAATGAGCACTAGTCATTATTGCAAATTATATCCCCCACTAAGGCCATCACTCAACTCATAATGAATCCAAATACCTCCACCCTATAGACTTTGATGATTATGATAAGACAGCTCCCTGTTCACGTGAACTAAATTACACAAGAGCATCTAGAGCTTTCCGCCCACCTTATGATTTAAGAACTGAGGAATATAATGAAACTTACAATTGCCACAGTCAATTGACCACATCTAGCCCAGTCCTGTTGAAAATGAAAAGCCCTAAAGCACTAGAGCACAGTACTGTATGTTACATGATAGATCTGAACCTTGTTTATCAGAATGGCATATACAATAGTGTGTGTGTGTGTTCTCATGATTCTATTATCTATTTGATAATGCTACCAGCTCTACACATGACAGAAATAGTTATCTCTGTGTGAAACTTGACATTGCTAATTACCTGCCGCCTGAGTCTCAGGGTAATGTTTGTGTGCCATGCATTATTCTCTGACACATTTCAAATGTTTTCAAGATTGAGAGGCTTTGGAACGCATGGGTTTCGAAAAGACCGAAAACATAATGTCAAAGCATTTTTTTTTTGTTATTTCATAGAGATGCACCAATCGATCTGCCCGTATGTAACCGTAGGTATAGTCTACTTTAAATTGTATTTATATTAGGTTACAGCATTCATACTTTGAGCGTCAATATTTTTTTAATAAAACAGAGAGAGCAAATCTGTTTACATTGTGTATAGTGTTCAACTTGCTATGTTGTGTGGCTTATCTGTTCTGTAAAGGGACACTGCCTTGCAAAAATGTATAAACTAAGGCT
Organism: Forbesichthys papilliferus; assembly: GCA_025399855.1. Taxonomy (NCBI): domain Eukaryota; kingdom Metazoa; phylum Chordata; class Actinopteri; order Percopsiformes; family Amblyopsidae; genus Forbesichthys; species Forbesichthys papilliferus. Next base: position 6,491 of record JAODOY010003389.1, read on the forward strand.
GTCAAATGATTAACGGAGTCACTTAATGCTCCTTTTCACTTTTTTACACAGTTCCTTGACTTTTCAAAGCAATGTAGTTGACCAGCTAAGGTGAAAATACCACATAAAATATGTGGAATAGCATGATCACAACCACAACTCTTGAAAAATAATCAGATTTCAGTGACTGTTGCTTTAAACAAGCCACTGCCCACCCCGCTCCGACTTCCATGTATCTGTGTTGACATGAGGCTACGACTGTTTTACTGCTAGTACTCAAACGTGTTTTGAACATAGTTTTATGGGTTTTGAACCACATACTGTTTATTTTCAGCAGTGTTTTCAAGGTGTTAATATTACGTATTAATTCCACCTCGCCGTCCAGACTACAGTAAAGGATACGGGAGGTAGAATGTAGTTTGTTGTTGTTTGTGACAACAACACAGCAGCAGCTAGTCACACAGCCCTGTGAAGGAACAGGGGTGGTACGTTTTGATAACCAGCCATGTAGCTACAGTACTAAGCACATACGTTTATGTCGTTCTCTGCTCAGGTCGTAATTATGCACTTTTCATAGAAAATAGTACTTCTTTGCTATTATTTTTTACTAGCTGAAAAATAAAAATATATTGCTATAATATAATTCGTCCCCAAAGACATAAAAATGGTGTCACTATTATTAGTGGATAATTCATAGTAGTCAAACCAAAAAGACCATTAGGCCACCAAGAAATGTCCCAGGTTTTAATCTGCTGGATCAATAAGTAATTTGGAGATGGAAAAGGTTTTGCATCAATTGCGTTAATATTTGTTTTAATGCTTTAAACACTAATTAACGAGTTAACTCTGCCAGCCCTAGTAAAAAGATGACGAGTGGTACTAAGGCACCATCAACAAATTATTATGCTAGCGGTTAACGGATGTAAAAAATAAATCAAAATTTCAAGCGACTAGCATCTAAACAACATAGAGCCAAATAATTTGTGAAAGCACTATGAAGATTGGAATTTTTTCAAATAAATAAACGTTATTTCATTTACATACCTTTTATCTTACTTCAAGGAGTCTTTAGAAATTCTTAAATGAAATAACTTTTTGTGGTTGTCAAATAACACATTTAGTTGGCGATTGATAATACATTTTGCCACCAGAGATGTTTTCTCAGTTTCTACTTATTTTACTACAGTTGTTTCTTCTCAGTTAGCAACATCTTCAACCTAGAATTACCCTTGTGGCTGAAACATTAAAGTGTAATCCTGCGATCAGTGATTTTGTAGCTGGTTGTAGCCGTTGGCCACTCTGGCCCACTCTGGATTTGCTGTGTTGCTGGTGGGTGAGTCTATCCTGTCTCTCAAAGCGGTACGCTATGTGAACAAACTACGTAAATGGTAGATAACCTCTAGTTACAGTATGTAACCACTGTGTATGTAACATATAACATAGGTTACATGTACATAGTTTTACATTTCTGGTCAATGAATGGTGTTATAGCGTGTCAGGATTTGCTTGGTTTTGCATTCAATGCAGTAATAAACCTCACAGGTGATAAATACAACCTCCGAAACCTGCTTCCACCCTTCATATTTATGAATATGTCTCGGTAAACGAACAAGCACACAGTTTCTCTTCCATTTTCGATTGCCAAGAAGAGGAAGGGGCGTCGCCGATACACATCTAATCTCTTATTGTTGAGTCACAACACCGCGTGACACTGAAAATTAAACTCAACATTGGTGAAAGTCACCAGCTGCAAAGTAGCCGGCCGCATTTCCGCTCACTGTTGCCCATATTCTCCCGGCATTCATTGAAATGTATGAAGGCCTGTCTTTTTGTAGCTGACTGTGGCTGTGTGAGTGCAAAGTAACTGCACCCTAAATTGTCTTTTGAGCTGTAAACTAAATAATACGGTTTTTATTAAAAAATCTGGATTTTATAGTCTGAAAATGGCTCTTCACGTCAAATCATTTAAAACTTTCCTTGAACTTGTCTGGTTTCCAACAATACTCCTCGTCAGCGTGTGCGTCATCAAATAAAAACATGTGAATGTTAATATGGCCCCCGCTCCCCTCCTCTCACTCAGCTCATTGACTATGCATTTATCAGCTGGGGTGCAGTTACACTTTAAATACATGTTTTGTTTGAAGGCCTGTAAGTGCTGAGTAGTTGGCACTATTGTCTCCTTCTCCCGCCACAGAGCTCATAGGCTCACACTGTAACAGCCTCACAGCGTTCTAAACATAATGGATGGAAATGTGTCATTTTAGCTGTGTTATAACAATTTAGTGTAGGCTACTTTGAAGTGATGTTTTGGCTTTTAGTATAAAAAAAGAAGCATATACTGTATATCTATTTTACTTTTGTAAAATTGTAAATTAAATTCATAATCATAGTACATAGTTTTTATATATTATTAAACTTAGCAGCATAATATTAAAAGAGCAGCAACTTGAATGAATGCACGGTGCAAACACTGTCTTTTCCTAATTAATTTTTCATACCAGCATCAATGTTCGCTGCCATGATTGTAATGGAAGGTGAAAAAGTGGCCTACATTGGAATAATAATAAATATGTGCTCTTGAATACCGACAACAGCAGAGCAATGCCCTTTATGGAGTTACAGAGCAGAGACAGGCCTCAAGTGTGTAGAGTGCTATCATTTTAATTGGTCCTGCACATGCTTTAGTCAAGGCACTATAGAGATAGACAGAGAGAGAGATAGAGAGAGAACACACCTCCGCAATACTAGCACATTAGCAGAGCGCTAACACAATCTCATTATAATTTGCTCTTAGACTAGTAGGCTAATTAGCTTGTCGTGTTATAGAAGGTCCTGTGTGTGTGTGTGTATGTGTGCGTGTGTGTGTGTGTGTGTGTTTGTGTGCGTGTGTGTGTGTGTGTGTTTGTGTGTGTGTGTGTGTGTGTGTGTCCGTGTGTGCGTTTGTGTGTATGTGTGTGTGTACTTGATGAGCTCAGGACATGAATGACAGTGAGCACAGACAGATTGACATATATGATAGGATGATAAATATGAATCGTCATCACATACAGCCAACTTTTTACACAGTTTGTGCACCTATTGTTTTATTAACATTTTATTAACTTAGTAGCATGGAGCACATGCTACTGGTGTTTAATTACCGACAGAATACAACCATGCATAAATCTCATGTGCAACAACGTCACAACGTGACTGTTTGCAATTATTAGCAAGCAACGTGTTTTAAAATGATTCGGGAAAGCAGACATGCTGGTGTCTTTGTCATTGTTACAGGAGTTTCAATTGAACAGTTCCTTGTGTGATTATTAGTGCTGGTCCACATCACACCGTGGGTTCATGATACCACTCTGGGGGAAAACAAATATGTGTTCACCACCTGAACAGATGGTGGAGTGTTATTAAAGAGACCTCAAAACCCCAAGTATAGAGCCAGCTGACTGGCGTTGGACAAATAAGTGTTTGAAGGTTGTTTAGACTCCTGCCCTTCATATACCATATAGAAATATGTCTGCAATGCAGGTAATTTAGCCTATTTAGCCGATGGTTTGGTCCAAAGCGACTTTCCGTCAGTACAGTGTAAGCATACACAGTCTTTTTGGCTAGCTGTCTTGCACTAGTAGTTGTCAACATCATTTTTAATCCATCATTCATAGCTGAGGTCTTGAGCTATGAACAATCTCTTTTGATACCATAATGTCATAACATAAAACTAATAACCGTACACAAATTAAATATATAAAATATAATATGAATATGAAATATAATTGAGCATCCTCAAAAACCCCACCTATATACATGTACGCTGTATATACAAAGAAGCAGTATGAACTATATTGGGTTCACTGTGATAACATGTCATTTTGTGCCAGACCAATTGACCAATTACTTTGAAGAGCCTTGTACAAAACGGCGTAAGCCCGGGTTCTGTAGTCATGCTCCCATGATGCATGTTGGGCTTGTGCAGAAAGAGGCTCATCTAGATGACACAAAGATGTCATCATCCCCTCCACTGCTCCTAGCTACTGCTCCTGCTTGGCGCTGTAAACAGCAGCAGCGCCGTGGGTCGTTGCACCTGCAGGCAGGAAACAGATTGGGTTGGGGAGCGTCTGCAAGAGCCGGCAAGTGGGTAGGAATGGGCTGATGGTTGGGAGACGTTTGCTCTCTGCCCTCAATAGTCAAGTGTACTGCTTAGATATCAATGCTTATAGGACAATCCACAGTGGATGTTAGAGGCCCATTATCATTCCATTTTCTCTCATCAAAGTAGTAGTTCAATTGTCATACATGCACTGTAGGTATGCAGTATATTTTAGCAACTGGGAAAAGCGTATAGTTGTGTTTGTTTTACTGAAAATAAAAACCGTTCTATCAGGGTTTATTGCCTATTTATAGTACATCTATCTTGGAAACAGGAACTTAACTGTATGTTTCTTCAAATGAAGCCTATTTGAAGGCTCAATTTGTTTTCCATGAATCTGCATTATACAGTTTATCAATACAAAGCTGCCATAACAGCAATATTGTGCTATTGACCTTTATAAAGGGTGAAACGCCACATTTAAATATGTCTTTTTAGTTCAGCTCACTCTCATATACAGATGAGTCTTTCACTCAGATTGATAGGTTGCTTATCTAACCAACACCCCTGCTATGTTACGCACAGGAGCTTGTGTCTCAAAGTCATTTCAATATAAGATGGCTTGATGTCTTTTTGCTTATGTCTCTTAGGGATGTAACAGTTTATGCCACCTCATTTCTGTTCCCAGTTAAATGTGAAATGGCCCTGTGTCTCACTGAAAGTTTGCCAATATAATCATTCTCACTTGTGTTTTATCAGCAAGTGGGGAGAGAATTAGATTAACCTTTAATATTGAATCCAAATGAAAAAATCTAAATGGGTCTTTCTTGACAGATTTATTTCAAGTTATTGATTTTTCATCATCTGCCTGAGCATGAGCCGTTTGGGGGAATGGGGAGGAGGGGGTCGATTCTAAAAACACCCCAGAATTTTAAGAAGATTACATAATTTCTCTGTGTATAGATAAAGGCACGTAATTCTCAATGATAACCGAGGTTATGTCTAACCTGGGTTCTGGGCTCCAACAATGACCTGTTACTTTGGAATCTATTTGAGCAAATCATCACCTGTCTCGAATTAATAGCTAGTCCAGAAAGTTACCCTTGCTATAAACTGCCTTTGCTTTAAAACTGAACACTAAGTATAATTGTTTCCCTTTCTAGCTTGAACATAGTTTAATACAAATATAGAGAGGAAAATAGCCAATCATATTAAGACATTTGACTTCATTAAATAAATCACCTGCCAGTCTGACTTGGCCAGTAGTTAGCCCCACCCCTCTAACTGACGGAAGTAGCAGGTGTGCATCCTTGAGAATGATTATGGGAGTGTCTAACTCCCAGAGGAATCAAGGTAACACACTGACATCAGTTCCCTGTGGCCCTATAACAGAACTCACAGCATAAAGAGGTTAAAACCTCTTTATGCTGTGAGTTCTGTATATGTGTATCTCATCTTTCGGATAAATAGGCTTGTCTCCCTTTGGGATACAACATTTATTTTTACATACCACAACTGTTCATCTCTCATTTGCCATTCATTCTGTTGGAGGTCTTCACAAGCTACAGCGTTTTGAAAACACACAGTAAAAGCCCGCGCCTCCACATTGCAGGCGCGGCCTTTGTGATGGTCAACACGTCGGGCCGCTTCGCCGGCCAGAAGGCCCTGCTGCTGACTTCCCAGCTGAAGGAGAACGACACGCACTGCGTCATCTTCCACTACTACATTGGGGGCCGAGAGAGCAGCCACCCGGGCCAGCTCAACGTGTACATCAAGGAGAACAACAGCCCTGTAGGCATGCCCGTGTGGAACGTGTCCGGCCCAGCCACTCGCACCTGGGGTCAGGTGGAGCTGGCCATCAGCACCTACTGGCCCAACTTCTACCAGGTGAGGAGACGGGGTCCCCTTGGCCCGGAGCACAGCTGCAGGTGGCATATGGTGGGTGCTGTGATTATTAGTTGTACATTAGGTGGAGCGAGAGACATTTATTATTTTGAGAGAGCAGCACACACACAATGGCCTGTTCAAAACTCCTGGGATTATTGATTGGTGGGAATACCTCGGTATACACGGTTATCTGATCTCTCTCTCTCTCTCTCTCTCTCTCTCTCTCTCTCTCTCTCTCTCTCTCTCTCTCTCTCTCTCCTGTCTCGTCCAGTTCTCTTTTTCAATCCTGAAACTCATTTTCACTTACCAGTGCACAAGACTGCAGGGCGAGGGCAGGGTGATTTCACACTCGCCTGGCTATTAGTCTTCGCTGGGCTTGTTCAGAGCCCACCAAATGTTAATTGATGCAGAGAGACCCCTTAACCTCCCGACGGGAGACAGCCCCCTGTTGTATTATTTCATTATGGCCAGGCGAGGCCGCACCACCGAGAAGCGAGAAGCGGAGGGGAGTCCTCTCTTGCCTTCTCATAGCAGCCAAGGTGATATCTTGGTTAACAAGGAACACTGCTGAAAACCTCACCGCTGAATAGAGCTCTCTCTGCCGCCTTAATGAGGGCCGCTATGACAAAATCAGCAGAGATACAGTAGGGCCACACTCTAGTGCTGCGACTGCTGGTCGAGTGTGACAGCCTGCTGTGGACTTGAGCTTGATACGGTGATATACACCGGCTGGTGGCTCCAGCACAAAAGTGAATCTAAGAGGGTTTTTAATGTGCATCATGCTGTTGTCCAACTTATTAATGCGAGAATGATGACATTCCATTGATAAACAATATAGAGAGGCCATTCATTGTAGACCTAGTCATTTGTTCCCCAATCATTTGGTTTTGCGTTTGCCAAAGAGAAAAGCATTACAAACTTTCGAAAGCATATTTGCCCCCCTGACCCATGCAATCATTAGGTACAGACAGACAAAATATATATTGCATTGTTGTCTGTTGAGCTTTTATTTCCATGCTCGCAGTGCTGTAGGTTCATGCCTGAAATTAAGCATCGTATTTCATTTGCTTTCATTTGTGAAATCTCCCACCCATCAGTTGCCATTCAAACTTTGTGGCAGAAGGAACATCTTAATGTATTATTGGTCCTGTTCCAAACTGATGCTATGAGAAAGATTGTGAAGACGCTAATGATCTTTGCACTGAGAAATATCATCAAGAAATAAACGAGCAATGCTAGCAATTGTCGCTAATTAGCGACATGACACTAATTATAGCTATCGTTAATTGCACTGTAACCTAAGCAATTGTCAATGGGAAGTCACCTGATACTTCATTGTATTAATTACTGGTTAGGCTTTTTTAGTTGCAATGAGCCTTTGAGCCTTTGATAATTACTTTGCTGTCAGGTCATCCCTAAAACTTTTAATTGAGATTGTCATGTCCTCTAAAAGTGACTGAATATAATTTAAAACAATCATATCCAGTAAATGGCACACAGAATGTTTGCCCTCTGTATCCTTCACGGGAAATATCTACTTTGTATAGAAAATTAAAATCCAATATTTATCTGATATGGCACCGCATGGCAAATGGGGATAAAAAAAAGGGAAATGTCTACATCCATCTTGACTCTAATACAGTGAAGCCCACAGCAGAACAAATCAATGCTGGTGTAACGTTGAGCCGCTCGGAGGTAGCCATGGCAGCCAGGTGAAGTAGACGGAGAACAGCCAGTTCACCAGCCGTCACTCTTGGCGTTGACGTCACACCGGATGATATTGTCCCCCGTGAATACTCCAACCCTGTGGGTCAGGCCCAATTATGCACTGTGCTATCATTGACGTAGGAATCAATTATATCACCGCTATTAGCCTGGCTGACTGATGTCTGTTGCACAAACAAAAGATTTCAATTATAGTGCGGGGCCAGTTCATTTGTCTGGTGGCGATGATATGGAGTGGTTGGCCTTTTAATTTCCTTTAAATTAGCCCGTAATGAGGCCATAATTGTCACCTAAGACATTCACTTTTAATATTTCATGAGAAGGGAAAAAAAGAGCAATGTATAATTAGAGGGCCTTATCTGAAGGTATTCCCTCCCAGCAACACAATACTAGCTATCTCTGTCTGCATTCTTTAGCTACAAAAGAAATACCACAGCTATGCACCGTATACTGTACCATATATGCTAACACAAATGTGGTATATGGGCGATGGTGTATATTTATAGAAATATAGACATCAATTTCCAGTGGAAGATATCTTATAGTGAGGGCTTGGTGGCATGTAATGCATGTGTGGTGTGTGCACATGTTGTAATGGGTCTTGCACCACACCCTGGCGTTGGGAAGGACTGGCATTCCGCTTCTCTTTTTATCACACTGTGGATGAGGAGAACATAACTCTTGACATTCCACATGGACACACCCTTTGTGTCAGGCATGACGCCCACTTGCTTTCCTTGGAGAACTTAAAATAGGACCACGGTCATCTGCGCCAAACAGTTGCAGTTGGTTCAACAGTTGCAGTTGGTTTTAGGCTTTCTGCCGTCAAAGATAGTAGCAGACACGCCTGTCACATAACTCTAGACACACAGCGGCTATGAAAGGCTCAATATGCAACCACAGTTTAATTTCCATGTAAAGGATATCTATAAATAGTACTGTAGTTAAAGGTATAGTCAGCTAACTAATTGTAAGCTAATACATTTTTTGTCAAATTCATTGAATGTTGCTAGCTTACCGTTCTCTGTGAGTGCTGAAAACAAAATGTGCTACTTCTACACAGACGTGGCTCTGTAAACAGGAACATAAATAGTGGCAAACACCGCTCACAACAACAAAGCCACTTGGCTTTGTAAAGCGTTTGAGTGTATGAGGCGGCACTGCGGAGGGATATTATGTTTTGAACTCAAAGTTAGCAAGCAAGAATGACTAACCCTGCCTGTAACTATACCATACATAGGACTATTATCACTATAGGTGTCTGGCCCCTCCTAGTTCCATATGGTGCATAACCCAGGTGTCAATGCCCGTAAGATTCAAACCTTATTTAACGTTAAGACATGACATATTGTGGAAATAATGTCTGTGATCTGCACTGATATGGTATAGCTTTATAGCATTAGGGAAGGCAGGCTGGACTTACACTGCCTGCCATTTAGAGACATATGTTCATTTATCATGGCAGTTATGAGCCTTCTCTCTCCTCCCCAGATTGTGTTTGAAGTGGTAACCTCAGGGCAGCGAGGCTTGCTGGCCATCAGAGATGTCACCGTCCAGGGCCACCAGTGCAGTAAGTCATTCTTTCCCATTCGTCAGGAAAGGACACCATCAAACGCCTGTTGCCCTTTCGCTGACACCCCACCAAATATCAATATCCACGTTGTTTTTCAAGGTACTGGGCCTTTGCAGAATGTAACGACATGTCGTCTGTAGGTTGGTACCACTGTGGGGTACTCTGATGCTTATTTGGGGGGGTCCTGAATTTACTTAAAGATTTAGAAGAAGATAAACAGTTTTAATGATTTTATTTTATCTTTATACATTTCTATTTTTTTTTTTTATTATTTAAAATGTATTTGTATTGACTAAAAATATGCATATATTTTTCAATGCTCAATGTTCATGGTTTATACTTCTGCTGTATAATGTATTGTATTTTATTGTCACGTCATGCTGTTAAAATATGTGTGCCGTGTTCAATCTGTCTTTAGAATGCAGGGGAAATGGCAAGTGCAAATTAATTAAAGGTAAAAAGATGTGATGGAAAAACAAATAGCGACATACGGCACCTTCCACATTTTCATTCCAGCATTTTCCACCCCCCTTAAAGACCTCTGCTAGGGCCTCTGTAGGCCCTGATGCTTGAATCTGCTTCACCGCTAATGAGCGCGTATGGCCGGCCACAAGTGTATTTGCAATTCTTTTGCTTTTGGGAGCGTATGCAGAAGGGCTCTTCAGGACAGATTGGGCGTGGCTAGACTATATTAGCCTTTTATGGCCCACTCACACGCTACGCTCTAAGCCCAAGTCAATATCACAAGGCTTTTCAATTGAATTATACTTTGCTCTACCCCTTACAACTGCAGAATCAGGCTGTTAGGCGCTAATGGCACGGTAACCCTGTGGAAAGCAACTGGACACCAACAAATGTTATGTCAATGAGATGGGTTTATACTGGGTGTACACGCTGCATATGAATGTATTTAGGTAAATCAATGAGGAGCAGAGACGTGACCCATGTTTAAATGTGTACAAGTGTCAAGTGTGACAGGATCAATATCCCGGTGAGTGCCGATCCAGATGCTCTGAGCAAAAGGCTGATCACGTTCAGAGGGACTTCTCAGTGTTTGACAGCCTATTCATTTTCTATTTATATAACCCAGCGGAATATCCCGTTCAAAGGTGTGATTAAGACCTTAGGTGGCCCATCGCCCCTTCCATCATTAAAAAGGACATTAGCTTTGAAGAAAAAATAGATCTGTGTCTTCTCTTGTCACTCAGCAGACTGACAGGTCAAAGTTATAACAACTCCTCAGTTCAGTGGATGTGCATATGAAATCTACAGCATAAGTCTTGATGAAAGTGATACAATTAGCAATTGGCGAGTCTTTAGAGATTTGGCGATGTTTCGAATCAAGGTCGCTCTGTCGAATTGTCCTATTTTTTCCTTGCAGAATACGGGTGCTAATCATAAACTGTTCTACATAAGTTACTTTACATGGACCATCCCAATCAGCTAACATGCTGATAATGAGCACAATAAAGCCTTTTGAAGAATCTCCTAATTAAAGAAGGCCTACAGTAGCGAAAGACAGCATAATATAGGAGGTGCACGTTTTGTTTTTGGAGGGCTTTGAATGTTTCAGGCAATAACAGAAAATGGTGCTCTTAGATGTCCTAGTGGAGATAGCCTCGATTTAATGTTATGCCGTTAAAAACACCACGGCTAACTAGGTTCAGGATGCACTTTATTAACTCCTGCAAGGAGCTCAAGCAGGGAGAGAAACAGCGAATAAACGACGACTACGGTGTAACTGCTTCCCTGTGTTTTTCAGTGAACACGCCTCACTTCCTGACAATCAAAGGAGTGGAGGTGAACGCAGGCCAAACGGCGTCGTTCCACTGCACCGTCAACGGACGCAAGAGGGACAACTTTCGCCTCTGTCTCCAGGTGATTACAGCCATGTTGCTCCTGATGGGACCCTGCGAGCTCTAAGCTGTGTCTAACACCCTGACTCCTAATGTGACTTAAACGCATGACCTTCTGATTCTGCAGCAGTTGTCCTGACATTAAATAAAATGTAGAAAAACATGAGCATTTACATCTCTGGCAGTCTTCCCCAAAGCGTTCAACAGCGTAGCATAGGCTTTATAATTAAATGTGTTCATCATTCTACCCCATTCGTGTACCGTAATAGCCTCTTCTTGCACACCTGGTGGGTTGACATTTCGAAACGCGATGTTATCTAACTGGCCCAGCGCTACTACGCTACAGCATTAGCTCACCACGGCGTGGTCTCAACCCATATACTGTAGATGCGGGCTGTGCAACAACTGCGGCCACTGTGCACTATATCCAGCGCAGCGGTCTTGGATTGACCTCGCCCTGCCGTGCGAAGGCACAGCAGCTGCCAGACGAAACCTGCGGCGGCCCCGCCGCTAAGCACGCCATCACACGTGTGATCAGTGGGTGCGTGACGCCACATAAAGGTCCTCTGCCAGGTCCTCCATCATTTTAACAAACACGTCCTCATTAGCAGCGGCGCTGGAAAACAAACATTAAGCCAAGTCCCCCGATGACAGTAATGAAGAAATATTTCTAATGAACAAATGTCCCCCATCTGCCTACTGTGAGGGGTGACAGCTGGAGAGAGAGCACGGTTGTGTGTGTGTGTGTGTGTGTGTGTGTGTTGGGTGTGCACGTACCTGTGTGAGCGTGTGTGATGAATGCGCACGTTGCCGCCACCGGTGGGAGTTACGGGGCGCAAACATGTGTGTAGATGCACATGCACGCACGCACGCACGCACGCACGCACTCACATTCACACACTTACACACCGACAGCGACAGTTTCAGAAGCACACAAGGTCAAGCCACTTTGCTAATGAAGCCCGTTCCTCACGCAGCGTGTGTTTGTGTGCACTCCACACAGGGTATAGGGGGACGGGAGGCCCCCATGAAAGCCACCAAACCCTGGAACAACCGGCGCTTCATCGGTACATTCGACGTGGAGAACACCACCAAGGGGGACTCGGGACGTTACCGCTGCATCGTGCACACGGACAAAGGTGTCGGCGTGTCCAATTACGGCGAGCTAACGATAAAACGTGAGTAGCATTCTTAGCAGGGCACACTAAAAACGCACCTCTGACTGAACACAGCCGACAAGGAAGGCTGGCGCGCCCACGGTGACCTTCCGTTCATATAACAACGTCGACGTGAGACAAACAGGAAGGGCCGCATCGTCCCTGGATGGAACTCCTTTACTAAAAATACAAGCTTTTTTTTATGTTGATTTGTTACCCCGGGGACTTTAATAGCTCCTTTGTTATGGCCGCCCTTGACCGAACACAATTTCCCCCTAAAAGAGCACAAAGGCAAGAGGCAGCGAGGTTTACAGTAACCTCGGTGATATTACACTCCTGCAGTCATTTGATATAAATTTATGGAGTCGTCTGAAACGAAATCCTGCAAGGCCTCACTTTCCTATAGCCCTATACCCCGGTAATGGCCATCTATATTTCTTCACCTCAATTTTCTTTCCTGCGCTCTGAATTGAATTTACTACCCTGTTTTCTTTTTTTCCTTTATTTCTCTCGCAGCTTCATGTGATTGATAGGTTTAATCCGGGCTGTCCAGATGGAGGTGTGTCAATCATGTGAGAATGGCCATGCGCAGACCAGTGGAGTGGGGAGGAAGATAAAGTCTCCCTGGCCTGGTGTATCACAGAGTTCCAGCAGTGTGCTCAGGCTCAATTTATCGACTCGCCCGGGACACTCACAGCCACGCTCGCGCATAAATCCAACAAGCACAAACACTCCCTCCGCCTGTACCCATGCATAGCTGCTACCCAGCGATATTTCTGCTGATTGCTGTTTTCGATGTGTCACTGATATGTGCTACAAGAGACAAACCAGTTAAAGTGTAAAGTGCCGCTGTCATAAATATTTCACATGCAGTAATTTCCTCTAGCGGGTCTCTGCTCTCGGGCTCCTGTTTGGAATTCTGCAGAGATTTCACCCCCAGCGACTACAGCAGAAGCCAACTTGTCAGAGAGAGATAAAAGGCATTTTCACGGTCGTGTCACACATAAAACGCCGATATCTCCTCTTATTGTACCAGTCGTAAAACAAGCGCTTAACCCCCGCGTAGCATCGCTGAATCGTAAATCTTTCCTTAAGCGTGCGTGCTCGGAGGAGTGACCACAGCATAATTCTCGGGATTATGAGCCTTCTGCAGACACGCGACTGATTCTCTCTCCACGCCGCTCATTAGCATACACAGCCGTCGCTCCAACATGCGGAGAGTGCATGCTTGATTATCTGGGATAATCACTTCTGCCTTTTCATGCCAGCGTTCCGTCAGATTTATGGTCCTGTGTGGAAGTGCTCCGCATGTAGTTCCTGGGCACCATAAGGATTGTATAGACCCCCGCCTGTACACCCCCCCCCCAACCCTCAGCCCGCTGTGGCCACTTTGTGATGAGTTCCTCAGTGCAGTATCATATCGAGAGGCTCTGTCTCTGTTCGGTAAGTTGTGAAGTTATGAACAACTTCACACACCCATTTTGTTTTGTTAAAACACAAAATCGAATAAAAATAACCAAAAAAAGGTACCACCACTTTATGAACCACTGGCTGATCGCTGATCCTGCCATAAAGAGCTCCCGGTTGTGTATGCGTAAGAGAGAGTTTTCCCTCTGGAGTGTGCTTTTGGTTTTGTAACTTTACAGACTGTATAGATGCACAATACTGGTAAAGCATAATATCCCCCCTTTAATTAAAGGTATAGTAAGCAATTGTTAGCTAAAACACTTTTTTGTCAAATTCACCAAAGAGCGTTCTCTGCACATGCTGATAAAAATGACCCGGTACTTCTACACAGCCTATGTAAATAGGAATACAAACAAAGTGGTGCAGACCGCACAAAATAACAATATTCTAGCCTGCACAATGTGTTTCCAATGTATGCTTCTGAAGGAGCAACCAATGGCATTGAAATGAGAGGTGTTTTTGCTTATGACTTGAGCGTTCTCGAGAATGACTTATGCCTTCAATTAAAGAGACCAGTTGAGGAAGTGAAATCACCTCCTTCATACCTATCCTCCACAGGCTTGGTCAGCTGCTAGTCAGCAGAGAGCTTCAACGGGTGTCTTTGTGTCGCGCCGGTAACTCCAGGCCGGCGTAGCACGTCCGTGTCGCCACTAATGAGTACGCTCTGTGAATATCCAAAGCAGCCCCGTTGAGCTCGGCGTTTTCTTGCAGCCGACATTTCTCACCTCAGGAGCCAACCAGTCCAGCAAAAATAGCTGCCCAATTAGCATCATAACAACAGAGGCTCAGTGGATGTTATGAGCCAGTACAGTAGGGTTCTGTTGGTAGTGTACAGATTTGTCACCTGTCTATCTGTTTATTGATGGGGGAGGGGGGGTGATAGAAGATGCATGTATGTATATCACTGGCAATCTGTGTACAGTACTATGTCTGTGTGTGTGTGTGCGTGCGTGCGTGCGTGTGTGTAAGCGTGCCTGCATGTGTGTGGGCGTGCGTGTGGGTTTGTGCACGCGTGCGTGCATGTGTGTGCTTGTGTGTGTGCGTGTGTGCGTGTGTATGTGCATGTGTGTGTGTGTGGCCGAACGCGTGCGGGTGCTAATACATGTATATGTTATGTGTGTGTTCTGGCAGGGATACAGGTCCTGTAGTGGTGTAGAGCACAGCTGTCGCCATGACGTCTGGCTGCCTGGTCAACATCATGATAGCAGCTGCTGGGTGACCCCCCCCACCCATATGGCCTCTTGTGCTCTGCCACCACATCTCCAGCCAATAGCAGGGCTCGCACCCGGCCAGGAAATTAGTTGTTAATATCCAGAAGTGCTCCTGCACTCATTCACTCATATCGGCCCCACCACGCCGGTCATTTTCCGCCGCGTCTGTCGTGACTATTGAGCGGAGGATTACCTCGCCCGCAGCAGTTATTTCATCAGCGTAAGCTGCCTACGCTTTACCCGGGCACTAACTTCTCGCTGTCAAACGAAGCGCTTCTTGCCGCAATACAACACACTGCTTAATCTTATTGTTCCGCAAATATAGCCCGACTGATATTCAAATTAAAATGGTTTGAATGGTGGCAATTATCCACGAACTGTAGTACACCAGGATTGGATATGTTACATGTATAGCCTACTTCATGCAGCAAACGTTAGTCATGATGTTTTCCTGTCAAGACAGTGCCAACAGATCTCCTATTAGTATTAGCTCTATATTATTGCCTCTCCCTGCCTATAAACCCCATCACAGTCAATAAATCACGGAATACAACTAAAATGTGTAAATATGTAAAAGTTTTAAATTGCATATCGTATCACATATTGCATTTTTGTTAAATGTCTTCTTAGCAATGTTTTTTCTGCATTAATGATCCATAGAGTATGTAAACATTTCTATTTTGAATACAATATGGCTTTAAAAAAATACCACTTATACTCACCGCTGTATCGATACCAAACCGTACGAGCCAATTGAAATAATAACCACCATCACAAGCCTGCGGGAGACAGGTGTGGTATGGATCACCTCATATTCCCATCTGGGTGCTGAGCTGCCATGGATGCTAGAGGAGTCGTGGGAGTAGCTGGTTGTTCTCAAGTGACGTTAGAGAGCGTCGCTGCCATCTTGGATTAGAGGCAGTTCACCCTATGGTGACCTGCAGCGGAGGTCACCATAGGGTAACCATCTGCTCTGCCGGCTTCCATTCCCCTGGAGGACACATCCGATTGCTCCTAATACGCCTAGAGACGTCCCCCTCGCCATGACAACGCCACCAGAAGCAGCCAGGCGACTAATGGCATTATTCTGTTACATGCGTGTGCTCATTAAAGCTACTCACCACAGCCTAAGGGACATGGGACTATTGTAGTGTACACGTGACAGGGTAGACTTCCAAACAGCACACTGGCTATAGGGCATTCCTCACCCTTGACAATGGCTGGTTTCTGGTTGCACAGGCAGCCAGTGTTGGGAACTCAGACCACACTATATTGTAATGTGGGGTTTCAGAGCTGTTGGAATGCTGATTGAGATTGTGGTGGGGGCAAAAAATGCTTTGGTCACAACGACAAGGCCTTAAGCTCAGTATATCAGATTTTCTTTTAGAACAGGCAGAAGGCTTCTCAGAGGAGCGGCATTACTACTACACATAAATATTAGTCCCAGGCTAGATACAAAACGGAAAAATACCAGGATAATAGTGCTTTGAATGGTATATGACACATGTACTGTATACATTGACACAGTGTTGCGTAAAGAGATATATGTATTTTCTCTTTATGTTCTGATAAATTACTGGGATAAATTACTACTATATGTGTAAGCAGAAGTGGTAAATGATTTTCATACCAACATGATGATGATTGATTTGCAGTGTGAGATCATTTTAAAGGTTTTTCTTTTCTTTTACGTGCGGTGGCAAAATCATCTCTTACTAGGTATTTAAATTCTGAAACAGTTTCTGCGCCTGACATTTGTAGAGACCTCATTAAAACCAAAACCATGAGGTTTAATGGTGTTTAAACATGAATAGACAACAGTGATAAGGTCACATTCAGAATTCCTTGTCTCAAAAAGGATGGACTTTAGAGAGACATTAGAGGGACAGTGTTAAAGATCAAAAACATTTAAAATAATCTTGCAACCCCTACAATTAAGTAGGTAGTGCACATTGTATTTGAAATTAACACTTGACAATACATATGCAATATACAATTTGTGTTTTAAGGGGACCCACATACGTATGTTCATATTACCTTTATAGGCAAAAACTATTATGCAATTCCCATTTTGAAATGACTTGAGTCGCTTATGTCAATGAGAAGAAGAAGTGAGTCCTGGGTTTGATTGATAAAGTCTTTGACTTGGACGAGACAGAGGACAACTAGAGCAGCTGTCAATTATCACATGGCTGTACAGTAGCAGTCGTCTGATTGAAATCAATATGTTGCTCAAGGGGCCCGTGGATGTCCCAAGGTTCTGGTGACTTCATTTACACCTCTGTTAAACACTGCAGCTGCCTCTAAAGCATGGCAGATTGTAATAACCAGACAATTTGTCATCAATGAAGAGCTATTCCCATTGAACGGGGCAGAAGCTGTATTGATTGTTCTGTGGGTTTTGTGGGTGAAATGCATGGTTTATTGCTAAAGCAAGACATTGTTCATGAGTTTGAAGGGAATCCTGCTTTACTTGATAGTTTACAAGAAAGGATTTATCTCAAGCACTTAATTTACACAAAACATATTTATTTGCAGGACATTTGTTGTGGTCTTCTTGGTACCTTGTGAAGAAATCAAAGCTTCACCATTGTGCTGTCTGTGGCATTGTACAGTGGACAAACATGCATTTAAATCTAATGGAATTACAGAGAATGGGTCACTGTGTTCCAAACAGCACAAAAAAGCTAACCTGGCAAGTCATTTAGTGTCCAATTCAGTCTTAAAATTGTGTATTTATGAAAGGTAGTGCCAGCTTGTGGAAGTGGGGTGAATGATTCTCCCTCTGCACTGCACTTGAGCGAGTTTCAGGATGCAACAATGAAGTTTCAGGATGTAACAGGTGTAAACGGGCAAGAACAAACACTTGAGTCACGCACAAACAAAATACTTGCACAGAGAAGCTTTCATTAAAATAAAAAAACACATTGTGCCACGACAAACAACATTAGCCAAACATACACACCTCCACGAGCAACGTGGCAATGAATGAGAGTGATCACTGAATGGAAGTCCGGTGTGTATATCGGGTGCATTGAATATATGGACGGCTGCAGGCCAACAGTTAGTACACAGGTGAGATAGAAGGAGGAGCCCCAGCCCCGGGTATGACTCCTGATGTTACACAGAAGTACATATTACTATCTACAACAGAAGTCCGACCAACCCAATAGCATTACATTTGATGCAATACTATTTGATAACACACACAACAAGGAAAAGTTTAATTCACTTGACTATTATGGTCCCTGGAACCCTCCATAACTGTTTGAATTTATTGTTGGATGAATTTAAGATGCATAATACTGATACTTACACAGACGATTAGTTCTAATGGATTCATCAGTACAAGCGTTTACATGTGTGTGCGTGTGTGTGCGCACGTGTGTGTAGTTCTGTGTCTTTGTCCTTTATTTGTTATTGCAAACAGCACCTATTCATCTTCTCATCCACAGAGCCGCCGGTTCCTATCGCCCCTCCCCAGCTGACGGCGGTGGGTGCCACGTATCTGTGGATCCAGCTGAACGCCAACTCCATCAACGGCGACGGGCCTATCATCGACAGGGAGGTGGAATACCGCACCGTGTCGGGCACCATGTACGACCTGCAGCCCGTGGACAAGACCACACACAAGATCGGCCACCTGGACCCAGACACCGAGTACGAGATCAGCGTTCTGCTGACCAGGCCCCTGGATGGGGGCACGGGAGCCCCCGGACCCCCCCTCAGAGCCAGGACTCGATGTGCAGGTATGAAGTGAAAGCCGTTGTTAAAGGTATAGTCAGTCTTTTGTCCAATTCCACTGTCCATTCTGTGTCTTCTGAAAAGATAATCTGGTGTTTCTACACAGCCCTAAATGGGAACAGAAAGAAAGCGGTTCAGACCACACATAACAATATCCTTGCATTCTCAATGTGTTTCAACTGTGGGGGCAGAGCTTCCAAGGGAGCACCTTATGACGTTGAAGGGTTTATCAACAATGTTTCTCCAGAATGACTGACTATACCTTTAACCTCCACACCAAGTGATTTAGATACTTACATACATGTTACATACTTCACATAGCTTGTTAGTGCTCATAATAACCCTCACCTACTGTATAGCTACATGTACTGGATAGCTACATGTATTGTATAGCTACAGGTACTGTATAGCTTCTGGATACTCGCCTCGGTACATTTTTGAATCCCTTTGGTTGCCCTCTGTTTCTCTACTGTTTGTGACAGAGGTGCTGCCAAACACTTTTAGCCACATGTATTATTGGCAGGCGATTGGACAACTTTTGAACCAATGGCATTGCTGTGATTTTGAAGTTGCAGTTTGAAGTTCTTCTAGCTGTCCCAGCTGACCAAAGCTCTCAGCTGGGTGCTGATTAAAAGTTATTTTGTAACGGCTGCATGATCAGATACAAATCGAGTCGATCATGACTCACAGTGAAGCTGAATGCCAGACCAGGATGATCTCATAAAACTGATGATGCATGGGGAATAATTCTGGTTTTGATGTGGATAGGCCTGTCACTGTAATTACTATATCGACTTATTGTGCAATATGAGGACATAACATCAATACTTTTTCATACGGCAATAATATTACCTGTTATATTTACATGCGTGTTGCTGACATAAGAAAGTTAGCCATGTTGCTTCTGCTCTCTGTACCCTCCCCTGCCTGCCTGCTCACACGCACACACGCACACACACAAGCACACGCACGCACAAGCACAAGCACGCACATGCACACACACACACACACATGCGCACGCACACAGCAGACAGCGACAGGTGAAAGAAGTGTTCCTCGAGGCTTTAATAGGTGTTTTTCCAAACAACTGCATAATTCCAGCCAACTACGTTTGGAATAATACATGTGAAAATGTTCCATTAGTTTTTTTCCGCTTCACGTTTTTTTTTTAATATATACTTAGCCAAGCAATGAAATAGGTTCAACCAGTCATAGCGAACAATTGAAGTCACATGACAATAACAGAACAACATAGTTTGCATGATTCTGACAATATCTTTTATCTCAAACGTTTCTACATTGACAAACAAAAATTGTGACAGGACGAGATGTTGATGATGATTTATTTTTACTTACATTGTTAGAAGTAATGTAACTATACACTGTTCATTTGCAGTAATGATCTGCATACTGCTCATCAAGTACTTGTACACCGCACATCAAGTACTTGTACACCGCACATCTACCTGTTGAGGTGCACTACATGGGCTTATGAGACAGGACCATAAATCATGTTGCAACTGCACATAACCATGTTGCAACTGCACATAACCTACAAACATTTTTACAAGCTACATTGAACTATTCCCTAGACTTTACACACTGCCAGATCATGTTAGAAGCAGCTTTTATAAAACATGTATGTATTTATTTATTTATTTATTTAGTTAGTTAGTTAGTTATTATGTATTTATTTTATTCTATCTATAACCTTGGCCACACAATATTAGTCTATTACTATTATAATACAAATAATACATGGAAAGTATGGGTCAGATACAGCTCCATTGGCTTCATAAAAAAGCCTTTTTGTAATACAAACATAAAACTACATGTGCACAATGCTCTTATTTGCTATACACTTGTACACTTGTGACATGTTATTGTCACAGTCTGAGCTGTATTAAGTTTTTGCGGTAAATTTGTTTTTCTAGTTTTTGCCATGTGCACCTGGACTTATCCATACTGTACTCAGAGCTCACATCCATTTGAAACATTACCTGACCAGGGAAACCTCATACTCTGCTAAAGTGTATACTGTACTGTAGTCTCATAACTTCTCTTGTTATGTGGGTCAGCTGTGTGTGACAACACTAACTGGTATGATTTATAGTAAGTACCAGTCCTAGTTAAGACTCAATTCTGTGCTTCCACGTGGTTAACTCTATAAATGCTTGTTCATTCAATGTACTTCTTAATTCAGGGGACCAGCAGCTCTTTAATAATGTATCAGAAACACAGATTGATATGATGGCTAAAGTGTAGTGGCACCTTATATTTGTGGGCTCATATTATACCTTCATTCTGGGCTCCAGGGACCTCTTATATGTACATACACACATTAGGAAGTCCTTATGAACCAAATTGCCCTTCTCACAACATTAAACAGCCAAACTCCCATACCGTACCAAGATGCCAAGTCAGAGAACAACACAAACCTAGGCTCAGCAATTTCCCAGCCTAATGCTATTTGGTGTCTGGAGAAGTGCTGATGAAAATGGGATTTTTCTCCCTCCTTACCAAGGATGTAATTCCTCCCTGTGAAGGTCGTCGGTTCATTCCTTTTTTCCCCTCCGTCTGGCTGATGGAAACGAATGGCGCTACACCTATTCAGCCTTCGTAGCAGGACCCTAGCTGCTTCAGAGGGTGTTCCTGTCCCCCCCGCCCCAGCCACACTGCCAGGCCTGTAGGCAGGGAGACGGATGGCCCCCTGTTCCTGAAGTGTGTTTGAGGAAGAAGCTCTTGATCTTGTCCAGCCCTCCACCGGCCATGGCGGTGATGGGGCCGGGCCTCGGCAGAGCACCTAATTGAACGGTTAGGGCCCTGCGATACATCACTGTTGATACAGACGGGTCCAGAGCATCCCTTCCTCTCCCAGCCCTACCTAATGAAAACACGCGGGACGCCAGCCTCCACTGTCTCATGGAATTATTCATAGCCGTCTCCTGCTCTGTGTTTCCGGGGAGAAAGGACGTTTTAATTTGACCGCGTGAGAAATGTGTAAGACAGAACACAAGGACGCAGCCATTTTAATTCAAGTGTCGGAGGGGGAAAAAAACATGGTAGCCTTGAGTTTCTCTTCCAATAAAGCCGTTCCATTAATGTCCTAGTAAACATCAAAATACTTTTATGCTCCTCAAGGATATTGAGTCAGTTTTGGAAGGTGGCTGTGGGTCTCAAGGGCTCACAGGACGATTTAGAAGACAATTTGCTTTCTCAGACCGTCCTTATAGACATTTGCAGCTTCCCAGCAGTATGCCGATAGTGGCTTTTTCTGCGTCTCATAAATACTTCAGATTTCGTTTGATTGTTGAAGCGCTGCGCTATCGCTGCTTGCCGTTTTGTCTGTGTGATCGTGTTTACCAAGCCACACTCTGAGAGACGCCGCTGTATTTTCAGACCGAGCCCTGAAATCCCATCAGGGTGCAATGCTTTTCAGAATACTTTTCAACAGAACAGCATCTCACACAGAGAAAGCATTTTCAGCCCGCTCTAGGAAGCCAGCCTTAAACAAGCGCCACGGTAGACCTGACCAGGGTCAAATGATAGTTTGACCCTGGTCCCCTACTTTACTGCGACTGGCAAGCATTCCTGAACAACAGCAATATATGGAGCGACTGCATTTACTGTTCGACGCACATTAGATATTACATTCACTTACAGTTTTACTTCGCAAAACATTTGTGTTTTTTTTTTATCAGTTTCTGTCTCCTCCTCCTACTCTTCTCAGTCTGAGCCAGTGTTTTGACTGTGACACAGGGGCGACGGGGTCGAGGGACATTCAGAGGTTCAGGGTCAAGGAACGTTCTGTCCTGTGTTACCTCCTGCTCCCTCTGGCCCCAGAGGTCCTGCCCGGTTCGGGAGAGAGAGAGCGTTTTCGAATGGTCTGAACGCCTGCTTAAAGCAATGTCTCTGCCAGCACCATGTCTCTGTCGATACCCTGTCACCATCTGGGCTATGGAACCACGTGGGAGCGTCCTCATCTGTTTGTGTGAGGCTGCCGTTCTGTTGCTCTGCGTGCTATTAAACACAGGGGAACCAGCGATAATCACGGGTCAACACTCGCTCAAAACAGTCGATTGCAGTAGCTAAAGAGAATGTGTGCGACTACACTAACCCATTGCCTTTTCCCTCCTGGTGCTTTGACTGTAGACCAAGTTTTTTGAGGCAGGGAAGACTAATATATATAATAATAATAATAATATAATATATAATATAATAATAGACAACATAGAAGTATCACGCATATATAATGAATGAGACGGATGAGACGAAGGAGCAATTTTTTGGTGTTTTTACGTTTCTCCTGCCATTAATTGAGCATCTAGTTCACTGTCACTATTTAACATTGAAGGTTAATAACTGTGAGTGGGACTTTACTGTACATGCAGCATTTATACTCAGTTGTTAATGTGAACTTACAGTAAATGTAGGTTATTCTATAAAACGTTGTTGTACATAGATTTCAAATTTTAGTGAACTATTTTCCTTTCATGAGTTTCATTTAGTTTCTCAGACTGTCAATTTTTATTTTGGAGGTAGTGTTAAGAAGTATAATTTATAGACATGCGTATGTTACCTAGCTACTTCATGTGTTGAGAATCATCCAGAAAATGTGTGACTTGGTTGATATTTGTAAGATCCCACTAAGAGAATCCTTTGGTTGGTACAATGCTGCTTTTTAAAAATGTTTTAACACACACTGCCATCGTTAAAAACTGAAAAAGCAGTGAGTAACTATACTCCTCTTTCTACCGTAGTTCAGCTGTCAGAAGGGAGTGTTGAGAAGTTCTCTCTGCAGTGTAAAAGGTCCCTTTTTCAACCGTATTTTTAGATTGTTCAGGAACTGTTCGTTTCGAAAGACAAAACGTTCGAGTTACAGTGTGATGCATTGAATGGGACAGGTGCATTTTAACAGCACAAAGGAATCATGACGACCTGCTTGTTCCAGGGTCAGACAGTTAACCGCCTGGAAGACGAAGGTCTCGAGACGGAGACATACAGTACAGTAGAACATTTGCAAAGGTTGCTGAGGGAAGAGGCACAGTAGACTGAAGAGGTCAAGATGTGGAGAGCACATACAGTAGATTTAATAATACAGTATGTACAATAAGCAGTGGGAAAGACAACATGCAATGGGTCTAGGGCTGTCCTGAATACCATTTTACAGGTGTCGAAAACTTGCTGGTATTTCCGAACGAGTATTCGAATACTTTTTTTTCCTAAAACACCATTAAAAACACTCAACTATAATTAAGAAGTATAACAGAAGTAATCTTAGATTTCTAGCTAAGTAAACATAGCCATGCGCTCAAAATGGACACTTTGATTGACACGTCAATTGAGCCAGTCAGAGCTGTCAAATAGCATATACCTCCTGTATTAGCCAATAAGAGTGTGTGTTGAATGAATAGCCTCGCTCTCCTCTTACAGAGCCAATTGCAATCAAATGTGTTGATGACACAGTGTAGGGCAGGCAATTACATTTTAACATGTGGGTTTATATGGGGACAGTAGGGATTAATGGGAAAACATGCATGTATAATGTGAAAAAATGAATACTCGAATCCCAATATTTAAATTGAATACATACCCAACAAACGAATACCCGAATAATATAATATTTGGGGCCAGCCCTAAATGGGTCCATTACCAAAAAGCAGTTTGTCTCGTCAATGAAGCAGAATTGATTATTAACAGGCAAATTATATATTGTTATACACAGAAACAAACTTAATTTGGGAAGCACAGTAGTGATGGGATGCAGATAATTAGTGTGAGAAGTGTAGTGAGAGACAGGGTGCATTCACAACAACTAATGTTAGGTTCACTGCAGTAGCTGCAGGTTCACTGATTTGTGAGTTAGTAACTGCCTTGATAATAGCAGCTTTCTTCCACACTGAGATTGAGCACATCTGTCTCCACTGCGTCTGAAAGGAAAGGATATTGCTAGCCATTGACGCTGTTTCTAATTAATACCATTGTCGTACAGAGGTATGAATAGAAAGCCACTTGGCCTCACCATCTCTGATAACATAGGTATGGTCTGGCAGCGATAATTGTTTGCTGCCATGTGACTCGTGCGGTTTATTTATTGTCTGTGGCGAGGTGAGCGAGAGGCCTTCGTTCGAGGCACATTGAATTTGTGTGCCTTTGTCAGCCATAGAAAACAGGCTAGATTGAGATTGTGTTGTGCAGGGAGGTTATGGGTGCAGCACAATAAAAGCCTGTTTATCACAAGGAGCTTGAAGTAGAATAGCAAATTGTGTTCCTCTCAAGGACACCTCTTCAAACAACTGCTATTGCGAGAGAGAAAGAGATAGTGTGTGTGTGCATGTGCATTTATGTGTTCCTCTATAGCTGTTTCATTATTATTATTTACTACATTGTCTCGCTGTTCCATCTATATATATTCCCTAAACAGCGGTGAGTCTCTCAGAACAGATGTGCACAAACAATACTCCGATGATATCCACATAAACGGGAAGCCTCCTCTTACCGTAGCTCTGCCTAGCCAACACTTACAATTATCACCATGGCTGTTTGTAACCTCATCCCCTGTTCCCCCAGAGGATGTCAAAACAAGCTTCTTTAGTCACTCCCGGTGACTTACTTTTATCCCCCGCTGTCATTTAATTTGAACAGAAATGCCTTTCAAGGTCTTTAAATGTTGCCGCTCTCATTGTTTAATTATTCATGGTCTATCTGGTGTAATTTATGTCACATATTTTCTCCCGCCGTTTGCTGAATTATAGATGGAGCGCCCGTGCTAGCAACGCGTCCGCCAAGCATTCATTCAGTCGAGTCATATAACTCCCGTCAGAGAACGTCTCCACCTCTCCTTAACTAAAGGACAGGGATGTCAGGGGGTCTGGCTGCAATTTATTTCCGTTATTCACCCCCGCTTCCCCCTCCTCCAGATAGCCACATCTCTGGTCCCATATATCTCCAAGGAAGGTGGCTCACACGCGCTGCCACTTTTAGACTTGTGTTTCCTCCTGTTTGTCACCATCTGACCTGTTCCCCAGGAATAGAAACACAGCGCACAGGTAGTGTGTTAAGATGGCGTGTGTGTGTGCGTGCACGCGCATGTGTGTGTGTGTGTGTGTGCGTGCGTGTGCTTCAGCCAGTACCACATAAAATATTAATAATAATACATTTAATTTCACGATGCCTTTCAAAACAAGGACATTGTACATTGTACACAGGCAAATATAAAGATATGCATCTGTCGTAACAGCCTGGAAGCATGGCTGTGGTTTTGTTTTGGGCATGGTTTATTCCTCCCTGCTCATAAGCATGTGGAGGAGCAGTAAGCCATGGCCAGCCTGCTGGTATGACCCTACGTACATACATATAGTATGGATGTGTACGTTAAAATGTTAACGCACACATCAGATGGAGAAAGGTGGAGCAGCAAGCACATTGCAGTGTGTTCTGCCTGTGCTAGCACCTCAGCTAGTAAAGGTATGCTAAGTCATTCTGGGGAAAGCTTGTTGATATTTGATTTTGATAAACCCTACAATGCCATACTGTGCTCACATTGGAAGCACATGGCCACAGCTAGGATAGCGTTGTTGTGTGTGGCCTGCACCACTGTTGTTTGTGTGCCTATTTACGGAGCCAGGGCTGTGTAGAAACACCAGATTATGTTTTCAGCATGCACAGAGAATGGTAAGCTAGCGGTCTCGCAGGAGATATTTGGTGAATTTGACGAAATGTGTATTGGTTTAAAATGGCTAACTATAACTTTACAGGACATACAGTAGGACTACAGTAGCCAGATAGCTAGTATATAGTGTGTACAATACAGTAGTATGGTATTTTCACGTGTTTCTTCGTGTGTCTGTGTGCAGGTGTATGTGTGTGCATGTGCGTGTTTAGCATGATTGTATTTGTGGTTCATTGCTTGCGGCTACCTGCAACAAGGGTTGCAAAAATAGTTATTTATTATATTTATTATTTTTGGGGGGGTCAAAGGTCAAAGAAGCCCTGGTTCAGGTAAGGCGCAGATGTACTGTATGTTTGGAACAAAAGAGGCAGGTGATGATGTATCAATATGGATGATATAGATCTGAGTGTGTGTGTGTGCGTGCAGGTGTTTAGCCCCTCCCCCTCCTCCCCCTACAGCTTGAGGGGGTCCATCAGACAAGACGGCAGGCGGGCCGGGCCTCCATCTGCGGAGCCTCTCCCCTCCTTACCGATCATTAATCACCACGGCGCTCGTAAAGAATGACGTGATGGAGAGAGGGGGAGGGGAGGGGTTGCCGCCGCTCAATAAATCCCCCCATCTGAGGCTAGCGATGCGGTACAGAGGGGAAGCACGCATCGCTCCGGTTAGCACACCTCGCTCCGGTTAGCACGCGTCCACGTCAGTCGCCGAGGCCGTTGGGCAAGGCGACATGACGAAACAAATAAATACATCACCAAAACACCTTGACCCCCCCCCCCCACACACACACACACACACACATACACA
>JAODOY010003391.1:0-11552 GCA_025399855.1 Forbesichthys papilliferus
ACATATATATATATATATATATAGTGTGTGTTTCCTTTGACTATGACACCTGAGAACAAAAGCATAATTAATCAGTAATAGCTTAGTGAAGATTCAAGATGTCTTTATTTGTTATTTCTTCTGGTATCTGCAAACATAAAGAGACCAAATGCAGTGCCCAATGTGCCGATTTAAAAAACAATAAGAACAATAAAAACAATATCAATAGTCATGAGTTAATAATTTGCTAACTCGATTAGCTAGTCTAAAGAATTGGAGGCATTACCCATGCAGTATTGGACAGCTACAGATAACCTGGTACTCAACTATATCCTTATTAGAATACTTAGGTTTATAAACACCAAAGCGGCTTTTAGTATGCTCTCATCATTACACTTATATTACGCCTCCCTTTCCTTCTGTCTCTCACGTCATACCATACAGCCTTATACATTTTTTAGATAATAGTGTCTCAAACACACGCATTTAGTATGCACTGTAAACAATTGGGTGTTTACCATGTAACGCCTAAATCCCAGGGAATGCTGGGAAGAAAGAAATATAGACCACATAACACATATACACTACAATAAGGCCATTTGATTGATTTATATGAATGGTGGTACGTGTATATATTCAGGTAGTGAAGAAAAAAAAGACAATAGATTTGAGGAAGGGACGATGCACTGAAAACAGGGAGCTGTCTCACTATTACTTATATATTTATTTATATTTCTAGCGCCCCCATGCCTGCGATGGTTGAAAAGCGCTAGTGCAACAGCATCTCTCACATCGAGCTATCCTTTCTCTCTCTCTCTCTCTCTCTCTCTCTCTCTCTCGGATGATGCCCCAGCCAGCCAGCCAGCCAACCACCCAACCGGTGTCTACTTGGTGTTCTAGCTAGGCCCGGTCCTCCCATCTCTTCTCTGGTCGCGCCACAGAGTCTGCGCAATGGGTACTTCAAATACAGCGAACCAACGGCGTCCTTGCACTGGAAACAAGAAGTAAGAGAGAGAGAGAGAGAGAGAGAGAGAGAGAGAGGAAGAGAGAAAGAGAGAGAGATAGAGAGGGAGAGAGAAAGAGAGAGAGGGAGAGAGAAAGAGAGAGAGAGAGAGAGAGAGAGAGAGAGAGAGAGACTCACAGAATGAAGCAGGTGCAGGCGGGTCGTTTTCACCGGTAACGAGGCAACGGGAAAACCGGGACAGACTCTGGAAATCACCGGAGGGCATCGGGGAGGATTTTTTAGGGGGACTCAGCCATGGCGAGTGGAGGAGTGAAGAGAACAAGGAACGCGGGGCTCCCGGGATTCTGTTGGAAAACATGCTACTTTCACATTTTGTTCTGGCTCGTGTCTGTCTGCGGAGAGGAGAAGACCTTAATCGTGGAGGTAAAGTTAGAGTGTAAACAAGAAACCCGTAGCTCCATCACACATATTTTGTGTTTTGTGTTTCTCAGTGGGTTCTTTTCCTTACATCTAAATCTCACTAAGAACTAAGAACAATATTAATAGTGTTCTTTGTGATTGAGAGAAGAAAGCATCCAGAGGACGCGCGCCACTCAGGTTTCACCTGCAGTTACTGTAAAACGTGGCGACGGCGTGCGTCGGGATGTTTTCGTGTTTAGGTTTAGGTTCTCGATGTTTTTTCCACTGTTTCTTGCCCGCCGAGAAAGTGATACATACCAGTAGAGAAACGGGAATACATCAATGATTTATTCTCCCATGCCATCAGAACAATATATGTAATCCTATGAGTAGATAGGCCTAGCCTATTTTATTTTATTTTATTTTATTTGAGTTTATATATTTATCCTTGCGAATAACTGGTTTCTGTTTTTGCCAGGCTATATTTAGGCATATTGTTCATGAATAAACATGATTTTGTTTTTACTATAATCTCGATATTCTGGCAAATGTTAGGCTAATTAAGTGTTTATGTTTTTTATTTGCACTGCGGCGACTTTGCCTGTAAACAAGGGTCACTGAAACTGAATACATTATCCATACAGTATGAGTAATTCATCAATAGAGCCAATCACCATACTAATGTAGATATAGCTAAGCCTACTACTAATTTGGATGTGCCAAAACAAAATAAAACCAAAAAAAAAAAAAATAATAAAAATAATACTAAGTATAGACTATCCCCTCACCCTGTGTGGGATTAAGAAGTAGCATAAACGTTAAGGGTTCTAAGAATAAAAACAGGTATGGTCGACCAGACACATGGAAACTAATTATTTCAGTTTAGAATGCGTGCTATATGGCATTTAGGCTTTGGCCTCTACTCGTGTTGCAATAAGTCACAAAGCCAGGTGCATTTAACGAACATCACTGGAACCTGTGCTGCTCATGTGTGCTGAACAAAGCATTTCTGGGCTTCATTCGTCTCCCTTATGCACTCACTTCAAATAGCCTTCCTCCATAATTTATCGAGGTGGCAGGGAGCAGGAGAGGATAAATGAAAACTGCGTAATGTAGTGGCACAAAACACAGATATGTTTTTGTAGGTCGTGCACATCACTACACGTCTTTGTTTCTGATCGCGTTTTGAATTTCCATCGCGCAAAACCAAGACATGCACCATCAAGTTCACTGTTAGGTAGCCTTGGTGTAAAATACGTTGCTTGAGTAAAATACAGCCTAGATAATTCACGTTTTAGTAAAAGCAGGTGTTAGCCTACGGTAGTAATTCATTTGGATACAGCCTATAGCCTATACAGCCTATACAAATAATCTTAAAAATTTGTCAACATTGCTGATTTCAACAGACAAAGGGAATGCATGTAGCCGTGCATGGCTAGTAGACTACTGTAAATGCCTACACGTGTCATGGCACCATAGCTATAAGAATGAGATGTTTCCTCAGATTTATTTTGAGTCATATCTTTTTATTGCCCATTACTGTTTTACTCTTGCATCAATACCTTATTTACATAATATAATCCGATATTTGCTCTTACAAGTGTTAAAAATATTCCAATGTTTAAATTTTGCCTCTGTCTTCATTTAAACAAAGAACCGTATATTAGTGCTGCAAAACATAAGCAAACTCCACATTTTGTGGTTTAATTTTCCAGCAGCAATTTGTAAAATATATTCTCTAAATGTAAAACATAATGTGTGTTGTGTCCTGGCCCACATTCAGGAACACTCGCTGGTGGTGATGTTGAATTTGCCTGTGATGACTCTAGAAAGACAGTTATTAGCTTCTTTGTTCATAAGATGTATCTGCTTCATAACATATCCTGCATGCTGTCTGGAGTTATATATTTCTTATTGTGACTTCATAATTGCCACCTTTTCCTCAATCAGTGGCTTGTTCAGTATTTTAATGATACATGACTAAGACTATTCTCAGGGAAGAAGGGGGCTTAGGCTATATCATCCTAAGGCACATCAAAACGTACATGTAGCAAGCCATGAGTATACTGTGAAAATAAGAAGAGGCTTGTACTGAGAATATTAATGAAGCTAATTGAAATCACCCGGTATGAGGTTTGGTTAGATTAAAATCATTCATGCTGTCAGCCATTCAAGACACATGGTTTGTTTTAATGATGACATTAACGCTGTGATGTGGTGGAGTTCTAAAGGTTACAGTAAATTTTTCTGGTGGAACATTTGTCCTTAAGAATACCACACACCATCTTTGAGAAGAGTTTATTTCTAATTTTTAGAAACAAAGATAATACAATTATTGTAATGCATTTGAAATACAAAATTGTTTGTTTATAGCAGTAACCTTGTTGTTTAAATCCACTAACATAAAAAGACAGAACACTGTGTATGTGGGGGCTGACTGCATGTGTGTGAGTGTGTGTGCATCACTTTAGCTCTTTTATCTACAGTACATCTGAATGAACCTTTTGGGATGTTTCTGGCATCTATTCTGTTTATTTGATCTCAACTGTCTTATAAATGTGTTCAGACCTGTGGACTGACGGTCAGCGCAGGCCTCGAGCAAATGACAAGAATTACTTGCCAAGTTAGACGTCATGCGGTGGAGGCGTGAAATGCAGTGGCTGTGGCGTAGGTTCGATGTGTGGATGGATTTGAATAGGTAAAGCACAATGTAAAGTGGCATGTTGCCCACTGGGAATTCACTGAACCGTGTGATGGTATGGCATGTCCTTCTGCAGCATCTTATGCATGCTAATTGTTCACAAGGAGGACGCAATCATGGAAGGGAGAGAGAGATAGAGGGAGAGACTGAGAGAGAGGAAGCCTACATGAGAACGTACATAACGTTTGATTCACTGTTACACGTTGGCAGCTTTACACAGTGAGTTGTGATTCTTGCTGTTTTAATGGCTGCTGCTGGTCTACCAGTCTGGTTTGTTTATAACTATTACTACCAATTACTAGATTTACGCCAATGGTCATATGTCTTTATGGTCTATTGGTAATATTGACGATTAGTTAGTTATCTCCATAAAGAAAATAGCATTTTCCCGTTTGCTATCATTTGGAGTTTTGTTGTTAAGGTGACATGAAGATGACGATTGTGCGATAAAGATGATGATGTTATTATTTGGACTGCTTTCTTTAATCTATTGGCATTTAAAATCAAAACAATATCAATCTGCAGCACCAGTCAGGGTTTTTCAGCGCACATAGACAACGGTAAGATAGCAAAATGCGAGGAGAGATTTTTTGAAGTGTGTTAGCTTACAATTAGCTTGCAATAACTGATTATATGTTTAGCAATAATAAAAACATGTCATATTCTTAGCACAAGGCAATATGTTGTTTTGCTAAGTTTATGCAAATGTAAATATTTATTTAAATATAATATTTAAATATAATATTTAAAATGTAAAAATGCTTTTAAAAAGGATGTTGGTCACAGCTCTAGACCATTTGTAGAAGTATGCATATTTTCTTCAGTTATAATTCAATTAGTCTGCATTCTTGCCTCCGCTTAATAAACATCTTAATAAACAAACTTTTCCTTAGGGAAAATATTGTATTTTCTTTCACACTGCTCAGAGCCATCGCCATTAAATATAGCCTTTTATTTTGCAACACTGTAGATGTGACAGATAAGTGGTAATTATGAATGAATTTGTATCATGCTACTGGTGTAACTGTGACACTGGGGTGCTACCTGTATTGTATGTCTATATCATAGCATGAGCCTACATGCGTCATTTCATCATTGCTTGCAATAGCAGTGCCATCCGTGTATAAACAACATAAGTTAACATTTGACTCATTTTGAAAAACCATTAGAATCAGAAGTCCTTATTTGGCACCCCATAAAATGATGCACGACTTACAGGGTTTCTAAGAGAAAATCATTTATGGCCTGCCCTGTAGGGTTACAACCGTGAGCGTTTCAATGGATCAATAAAGAACGGCATAATCTTATGAAAAAGAGAGCTTATTCTTACGATAAGATAAGATACATTACTTCTCCTTGTTAGATTCATGGCTGAGTACACAAGGTTAGAAGTGGCTTGCAGGGGGATTAGGGAAACCATTTTGATATGGACCAGAGAAAAGCAAGGCTTGCGCTTACATTCACACACGTTGCTTATAGAGTTGGAAACATGCAGGCATACAGTAAAACTGATGATTCCTGATTGGTGGAGCTGACGACAGGCTTCAAGTTACATTAATTCACTTTGAGTGGCAAACACTGTTTAATTGCAACTTCTTGATTTTAGTGGACTGTTTTCTCCCACCTCAGCTTTTTAATTACTTCAAAATAAAGACATGTTTTTTGTCTTCAAACATCATTACAGTATGTGCTCTGATGCTAGTGCTGTGATTGATCAATGACAATAATAATGAATAATTAATACAATGTTGATTGATAACAAACAAGGCCTATACAGTATATATACTTATAGTATATATACGTAGTGGTACTCAACCCTAATCCACAATGTTATCAGGCTTCTAATGACCCACTCACTTGAATCAGGTGTGTTGGAGCAGGGGGCCATCTACAACATGCAGGACAGTGGGTCTCGAGGACCAGGTTTGGGGAACACTGCATAGACCTCCACATTTTGAAGGCAGGCATGCCTAAACTGAAATCATATAAACCAATCATAATGGTGGTGTTGTTGTTGGTGTTGGTCCTGCCCAACCCGTGTGAGATGTGAGACACGTACACATCCAGCCAGCGGTGCCTTTACAGACCTTTTAAAGGTATAGTCAGCTATTGCAAGCTAATTGTAAGCTAAAACGCTGCCAAATTCACCAAATATGTCCTTGCATTTCCATAGCTTAGTGTTCACTGTGTGTGCTGAAAAAATAAACCGATACTTCAACACAGCCCTGGCTCCGTAAATAGAAACATAAAGTTTAGTAGCAAACACCGCTCACAACAACAATGCAACAAACAACAAAGCAACAAACAATGTGTTTTAATGTGTGTAGCGACGCGTGTAGCGACGCTGCCGAGGAATATTGTTTTGATTTCAGTTAGCAAGCCTAACAAGTTAGCATGCGTTCATGAGAATAACTGAACCTGCCTTTAAGTTAATGTTAATGGTTGATGTTAGATAGGTGTCATTATTAAAAACTATGGCGGATACATGAAATCAGCACATGCTGTAGAAGAGATAACATGGAGCTGTGAGGCCATATTTGGGTACGACTACGTGAGGGATATGTACCATGAGTGTAACGGAGCCTGTGTTTGGAGCGACCAGAGCCGTAAACTAGCTGAATGCCCCATGAGACACATGATGTGATTGCACTGATGAAGAGGACGGTCCCAGCAGACACAGCTAGGTGACGAGGCTGACAAGGACAACTGGTGACATAATGTTGATGTAGCTGATTGACAAGGATCGCAGTCGCGGCGGTGAATGCACAGATGAGGAAGGTGTGAATGATGAAGATGAAGGCGCGATGACGACAACGTCCAAGGCAGACTTGATGATGGTGGTTATGATGATGATGATGATGATGATGATGATGAAGGCAGGACAAGCTGTAATGCTGTTGCAGTTGAGCGTGCGTTTACAAGGCCTTCTGGGTCCTTGTGTTTTTCTTCGTTGTGTCCCAGAGGACGGCAGGAGAGCTCCTCCTCCCCTGGCGAGCTGTAAGCACTACATTACACTGAAGACATGGGCTAAATGAGCCTGCACCACCCGGGCTGCGTGTGTGTGTGTGTGTGTGTGTTTCTGCGTGCATGTTTTTGTGCGTCTGTGTGATGTGGTGATTTGTGTGCGCGTGCGGGCAGGCGTGAATTTGCAGCAGTTGTTACTAGTCTCAAGCTTTGCCACCGATTGTGCCCACATTGCACGGCGGAAGAGCACATCCCTCTCTATTTTTACGACCAGACAAAGGGCGCTCAGAACATCTTGGCTTTCTGATCGACAGCGTTTTTGTTCGCCAAGCCCCTCCCTTCCCCCCCCCCCCCCCGATCGCTTCTCTTCTCTTCACTGTCGTCTCCTCTCCCATTGTCTTCGCTGCCCACACACATACCCCCACACACACCCCCACACACACCCACACACACACACACACACACACACACACACACGCGTACACACCTTACCATGCAGTACACACTACATTGTCTGTTTTGCCGCCATTAAACTGTGTGTCTGTGAATCAGGATCTATGAATCAGTATATACTTTAGCTGTAGTAGTAGTCGTATATGTATCCTACAACAATGCTCTCTTTTCAGAGGATGATATGCTCATTCCTAATTAACATGTGTTTTAACAGGCTGCATCAATAGGGTGTCATAGCTCACTGGACGTTTTATCTCCCAATTGCACATACTGGGTATAACGCCCGATCACAGCGGGGAAAATAGTGTATAGTCGGAAACATAAAAGCAGGCCGAGAGCCTGGGCTACTACAGTAGATGTATTACAGTAAAGACTCAAGTAGAACAACAGAACGCACACACAGAGGCAATTATAATAGGTTGTCTTGGGTTGAAGAGCAAAGAAATAAAGAGAACACTATCAGAACAGCCTAGAGATAAACGAAAGAGGCCAAAGAAATAGCAGAAAGGAAACTGGCAAATGGAGACAACAATAATGAGGAAGGCGTGATCACGTTCAGTAGAGAGAGGACACATGGGGCTTCCAGCTGCAGAAGTAGAGAGACTGATAGTTGTGTAATATTTAAAGGCATGGCTTATATAGCCTGGAAGCCTCTTCAGTCACATGTATTCATGGTCTGCTCTGCTGTCTCTTTGATGTGAGTCAGAGCTCCAGAGGTATCCAAACCAAGCCTAATAGCGTGCTGTAGCCGATGCTCATAGCTACTGTATATATACAATTACATATATAGTCAAAGCTTTAAAGCAACACTATTTTGACTTATTCAGTAAGCACTATATAAGCCAACTGTTACATAACAATACATGAGGCAGGGTGCTTACATTTTTTAAAATGTATATCTGACAAACATTTTGCTTTCAGAATTAGCATTTACTTAACGAGTAGGCTATGTCCTATAGTAAATATGCTGTATTAGCTTTATGATAATATTAATTTAAACAATATTACAGGCTAGATGATTCAAATGTGCTTAAACTTTCATACTAAAATACTATTAAGGTTCACTGTACTGTAATAAGAATTGTGTATGTATACTGTACATGTAAAATGGACAAGGGTAAAAACTGCACTGGCACAAAGGCAAGGAGTTTTACATTTCATGCTTGGATATGTGTGCATATCTTTAATAATGCTAATCTAAAATGAACGTTAAGCCTGCACAAACTCCAACAGCTAATGTCCTATCATTAATCTATTATAGTCACATATTGTAAATCATCATGAAACAATGTCTGCCACATTGAATTCAATAAGAAAGCCTAATGCAAAAACAATATACAAGTGCAATATTCAAAATAGCGTTTTTGCATAATATTATATATAATATGTACTATTATATCCACCCAACCCACATCCTTATAACTTAACCATCCTCCGTCTTTTATTCAGTAATAGCCACTTTCTTTCCTCTAGCAAATCTCCATCTTTCCATTCAGCGTATTAATCCATCCATTTATTCATTTGTGGACCCATCACTCTATCCACCCAATTATTGCATCCTGAGAACGTCTCGGGATGGAAAGAAGACGGAAAACGGACAGATTGACAGTCCATCAGACATACATTTGCTCTGAGACACAGCCATGTAGATAGAATCCCGACAGCCAATATGTAAACTGAACGTTTCCATTCATTTTTCAGTCTGCCACCATCAAACAATTCCTGTCTGTTCTGATTTCCAGATGACTATGTATGATCAAATAACCATGTGCAAGCAATTCACTTGACTCTAGCTTCCTTACCTTTAAAGAACGAATGAAATAACCAGTTTCCCCTTAAGCAAAACAGTTTGGGTTTCCCCACAACCCATTAACTTCCATTGTTCTCAAAAAGACACGTACATCTCTGCTGGTTGCATTGTAGGAAATTACCCCATTCTAACTACATGGAGGTGTTCTAGTGTGAACACTGTATGCGGTTTCCATTTCCAAAATGCCATTGATGAGACGGCACAACATTTGGTGTGTGACAAGTGATAGCACTGATGCTGCGGGGGAACACGTCTGTAGAGTTTGTGAGGCATTCACAAAGGCCTGTGCTTCCCATATCCACAGGTTTCCATTATTATAGGGCGATGGCAGCGATGGGCTTGGGTCACGGGAAATGGATCCGTTCAGAAATGTCTTTTCCTCTACGCTTCCCTCTGCCTCCCCTGCGGTCTCTACTGCTCCCCTCAGTTGGAGCTGAAACGCCATCCTTTGTGGGAGGCTCTCCGGCACCATCTTCACACTCCTCTCCTCCCTCTTCCCAGTCCTGCATCCTTCCCTCTGTCATCTCTCTGTTTCGCTCCATCACCAGCCCAAGTCCTGACCTGGTATTTGCATTCCAATATGTGTGTGTGTGTGTGTGCGCATTTTCAGCAGTCATGATCACAAAAATGGGCTGATTGTGAAAGGTAGACAATCATCTGTCTGTCTGTCTGTCAGACAGACAATTGTCTGTATCTTTGTATGTGTGTGCGTGTGTGTGTATTTGTTTGTGCATGTCTGCGTGTGTATGTGTGTAGCCTGTACATCTGTGTGCTGGCACCTATTGTCCAACAGCACATGGCCAGGGGGACTCTGCAGATGTGGTGGTGTGTGTGTGTGTGTGTGTGTGTGTGTGTGTTTGTGCAGTGAACGGTATATACAGTATTTGTATTTCATATCATTTTTGCACATACTTTGTGGTGTGTGTGTGTTAGGGCATGGCGATATACCGATATTTCATTTAAATTGGTATATTTTCGAAAGAGATATAAAATTAGACAATATCGTTTATATCGATATAGTTAGAATTATGCGTTTTTTCATAACTTTTTAGATTTGTTCATCTCTCCCTCCATGCCTGCACTTAGCCTGAGGAGTGGAGTCAGGAGTGATGTAGTGCGTTCAGAGTGTCAAAGGGGAAGAGACACCAGAGAAAGCTCACGTGTCGGCCTACTAACTCCGCTCACAGAAGTTGACACGTAGTGAGTAGCCACTGAGAGAGCAGGTACTGAATCACATGCTCAATTTCCATTTCTGACAAACATATACAGGTAGTTTTACCGGTACCGGTAATCAAAAACAAATGTGGATTAAATGAGTAAACTAGCATTAGAGCTGCAAAATTCACAACACCTCTG
This sequence comes from Forbesichthys papilliferus, assembly GCA_025399855.1. Lineage (NCBI taxonomy): Eukaryota > Metazoa > Chordata > Actinopteri > Percopsiformes > Amblyopsidae > Forbesichthys > Forbesichthys papilliferus. The sequence continues at coordinate 10,627 of JAODOY010003391.1, forward strand.
CCATGATTTTTGGTCCATATCACCCAGCCCTAGTGTGTGTGGGTGTGTGTGTGTGTGTGTGTGTGTGTGTGTGTGTGTGTGTGTACGTGTGTGTGAAATGTTTTACATACAGTACGAGTGTACATGCAAGTGTGGTCAGTTGCGCTCAATATGTTGCGACCTATTTACATGTGTGAGTGTGTGTATTTGCTCACCCATTATCTATTACATTACACACATATGCTGCAGTGTGCAGTTGTGTGTGCGTGCATAAAAGGACGGTCCTGTGAGCTATTGTCATAGGATGGGTCTGTTAAACTGCAGCATAGCACCCTCTTTTCCCTCCTATTGTTTCTACTTAGTCTCTCTGTCCAATATTTGCTGCTATAATCCAGTCTGTTGTGTGTAATGAAGCAGGGAAGCAGTGTACCTTTTTATATGAGCTTTTGAAGCTATACAGAAACACAGGCAGCAACTTTATTACAGCGGTTAACATTGCACAGCTCTCATGGGAGAACCATTTCAACATTCATGTATATCTGATTTAGCACAAAGTGTTGTTTATGTAACCTAAACAGGGCAAGGAAATTTCAGATTCAATTCCACTAATCTAATAGCAGAGGTGGAAAGTAACGTTAACATAATTGAGCAGTTTTTTTGTGGACTTCTATATTTGAAGTAGTTTTTAAGATCTGTAATTTAACTTTTACTTAAGTGTGTTTAGTTTGACGTATCGCTACATTTTACTACATCACATCTGTTACGGAGTGAAAGAAGCTTTAGCCTACTAAAGTTGCGCATTGGTGAGTGCGTACATTTTCTTTAGATTAACCTTACCATACTCTCTACTCACGCACAGTGGCATGGGTAATATTTTGTGACACAATACAAACTATCTATGTACCGTGTGTGTGTGTGGGGGAAGGGGGGGGGATGAGAGAGCGCCC
>JAODOY010003392.1:0-11551 GCA_025399855.1 Forbesichthys papilliferus
CTGAGACTAGAGACGGTCTCTTATGTGACGTACTGCTGATGAAGAGGCTGAGACTAGAGACGGTCTCTTATGTGACGCAGTGCTGATGAAGAGGCTGAGACTAGAGATGGTCTCCTAGGTAACGTAGTGCTGATGGACAGAAGAGGCTGATTCACATACACAGGGCTGTCAGGGAGCAAATGGTAGTGTTTGACCTTGGAGCTGCATCAGGTCAAGTTTATTTAATCAATACAGTCTCAAAGGGCTGCACAGGCTCACAGTTCACGTGGAAACAAGCGACATCCTGTCACCTGTCTGTCATGACGGGGGCTTGCCAGCGTTCGAGCGGAGGTGTCACTCAGCAGCACCACATGCATCGGTTATAACTGTTTGTGCGGCATATATATATAATATATACATATAATGTGAATGCTGGAACTACTGTCCCCGCGACCCGACTATGGATAAGCAGAAGATGGATGGACGGATGGAATACGTGCACCCGTTGTGCGTCATAATGCGTGCACGTCATGCGTCAAACACCACAAGCATTTGTGCTTCGTTATTTCATGTTTTTCTGAGGTTTATTTTGTGGAAACCTTTGTCTTTTGGTGTCGAACCAAGGCCACCGGGGTGAAGGGGCGGTCAACCTTCCACTGGGCCACGGACACAATAGACTGACATGGAGGGATTCATGTGAAGGCTTTATTCCTTCCCAAAAAACAAAAACACAATACCATCCAAAAAGAGTCAATAGAAAATCGAGCGTACACGTCCAGAGGGGCAATCCGGTATGGTACACGAGAGGCAGATAACAGGTCATAAGTAACAATAAATATCAACTGTGGCAACAAGGAGGCTTAAGACAAGAGGCAAAACACGACCTAGCAAGAGGCTACATGACCACTGGGTTATATAGCGCAAACGAATATCGTCTGTCTGTCTGCGTGTCTGTCTATTGCTGTCTGTCTGTCTGTATGATTATGGGTTGTAGCCACATAGAGCAGCAGGACATCTTGTGCACACCAATATCTCTGTGTGAGAGAGTGTGTGGGTGTGTGTGTGTGTGTGTGTGTGTGCACGTGGGGGAGGAGGGGAGAATGGTGAGAAAGACGAGAAAGACAAGTATAAAGATAGAGGAGGTGTTGGAGTCTGGAGAGCTTTCTAGAGAGCCTTCTCTTCTGTGTGTGTGTTCATAGGTGTTACATAATACTCCCAATAGTATTGGAAACTGGGCATTTTCAGTGTAAATGTGTTGGACAAACACACACAGTCCCACTCAGAATGTAAACATTCATCCACGTCTGAAACACCTCTCCCTTCAGTGCCATAGGGTGCTCCCTCAGAAGCCCCGCCCCCTTCAGTGCCATAGGGTGCTCCCTCAGAAGCCCCGCCCCCTTCAGTGCCATAGGGTGCGCCCACAGAAGCCCCGCCCCCTTCAGTGCCATAGGGTGCTCCCTCAGAAGCCCCGCCCCCTTCAGTGCCATAGGGTGCTCCCTCAGAAGCTCCGCCCCCTTCAGTGCCATAAGGTGCTCCCTCAGAAGCCCCGCCCCCTTCAGTGCCATAGGGTGCGCCCACAGAAGCCCCGACCCCTTCAGTGCCATAGGGTTCTCCGTCAGAAGCTCCGCCCCTCACACATTGTAAATGCATTGCCACGGCTGGGATTATTGATGTGCGGTGCGGTCTGCACCACATTGTTTGAGTCAGGACCGTGTAGGAACACCAGATTATCTTTTTCAGCACACACAGAACGGCAAGCTAGCTGACTGTGAGGAATTTGACAAAAAGTACCAGGAAGTTGAAGTGAGACGTTTGTCAGATTGTTTTTCCTGCAATACAGACTAGATGCAGCAATACTGTGCCGATTAGTTTAAGGCTGGTTAATAGTTTAAAAAGGTAACCAGAGGTTTACGCCCATTAGACGGCAACGACCGCAATCTTTCCCCAATGGAGCATGTCTACCCTATTGAGTCTGCTACCAGGCTATTTGCATATCTGCATCATACATTCATTCAACCGATAGCTGACAGCACAGTTGGAGGTAATAACTGTAAATTAGTTGTGACTATATATTGGATGTTTCAGAAGACAGACATTGGACAGGAGTTTCAAAACATCAATTAAGCCTTTAGGCTACAATTGCATGTCTCTCTGAGATCTTATTCCTCCTGCACCAGTGTTTAAGTCTTATAGCACAATAAAGATGAGAACTAGATAAGATGCGTGCTAATTCAGTGCATACCAGCCAGACCGGCATTTTTAACATTAAAAGTATAGTCTGCTATCACAAGCTAAATGTAAGCTACAGTAATACACTTTTTGTCAAATTCATCAAATATCTCCTCGTATGTCGCTAGCCTACCGTTCTCTGTGCGTGTTAAAAAAGAATCTGATACGTTTACACAGCCCTGGCTCCGTAAGTAGGAACATAAACAGTGCGGCGAACATTGGTCATATGAACTAATCCGTAGCACTAAACTTTGCTTCACAGAGCATATCGATGTGGGAGGCGGCGCCGCTGAGGACCACGGAGCGTTACTGTTTTGATTTGAGCTCGCGTGAGAAAGCCCTTCATTGTGATTCCAGTTCTGAATGTGTCTGACCATACATTTTAATATCCTTCTGATCCTTGGATGACAGTGAATGGAGTGATATGACATGGTCAGTGTTGGGCAGTACTGTAATATTATAAATGTTTCCAGTAACTGGTAGTGTAACTAATAACCTTTTCCAAAACAATAATACTATTACAATTACTAATCCAAGTAATGCTGCATTACTGCGTTACAAGAACGAGATTTGTGGTCCTAGCAAACTTAGGGTAGGCTAATTGAACCAACCTGTCAATCATCTGGTCTGAGAGGCTGCAATGTTTTCACTTTGGCTGATTGTGACTCTTAAGGTTCATTATTGGTCCAATAAAGAGGATTCAATTCTAAAATGGTTTTCATTTTTCGGAAGGGGTGAGGCAGGGTATATTTGTGAAAGTAATATAGTAATGTAACTAATAAGGTAACTAATTACATTAATTACCCAGTAATAAGTAAAGTAATACTACTTTTTGAAGGAGTAATAAGTAAATGGTAACTTATTACAATTCCTGAGTAACTTGCCCAACACTGGCATGATTATGATGTGTGAGAACTCATGTAGCTGTAAGATATTATATTTTGCTTCCAGTCGTCAAAGTGAAAATGGGATAATTTGATGTATTGTGATTCTAGAAGGCAGCAACTTAGAATAAGGGTTGGCAGTTCACCTGGCAATTGGCTGTAGGAAAAAAAAAATTGGCTGTAGAAAAACAACGGGCATATGTTTGTCACAATGTACATTTAGTGAATGTGCTTTAGGGCTCAGATCTGCAGTGTCGGCATAGCTGAGTCAAGTATTGATCTGGTTTTGCTGTGGGAGTGCAGTATCTTCCTTGAAAATTGAACTATGAAAGAACCACCATCCTGGTGTTAAATGTATGCCATTCAAATGCTTTACTGTGGTTGGACTTGATAGTTTAGCTCAACTCTGCAGGTGTCCGTAACAAAGATTAATCAAATAATGTTTGATTTCTAATGGGACAATTCCTCATTTTCTACACTTTATCATTTTGTTAATATAGCTTTTACACTTTGCTGTGCTGGAGTCAATTTGAGACACATGACCAGACAACCAATGCATTGCGATACAAAACCTTACACACCTTGCCATTAAACAAATACTAATAATAAAGATTTGTTTTCCAGACTAACTATTCCCACTGGTAGCACTGGTGATACCAACCTTCTCTGTTAGTCACACCAGCTCATTATTTGGTGACACCCATTTTTGTTTTACAGAATTATAAAACTGTGTTTCCTGCAATCGACCTGCCACATTATTACACGCACAGCATATAACATCCTCCTCATACTGCTGGGTGCTATGTGGTCTCTTAATAGTCCTAAAAACAAATACTCTAAAAAGAAGAAGCCATTTTAAATCGACTGAACAAAAAGCAGTCTCTTGATCGAGTTCTTCATTTCTGACAGTAATCTCCAGAGTCTACTGTGCAACCACCTTGCCCTCCTCCTCCACCGAAACGCCCCCCACCACCATTCCCCCAAAAACCAATCTTCTCCGGCTCCTTCCATTGCCCTCCCGTGACACTCCCAAGTCTCCCAAGTCACACTACAAAACTTTTCTATTAATGCTTTACCCTCACAGCTGTTCTTGTCCTGCATGCTTCAGAGCAGCGCACACAGTCTCCGGGCGTCCGGTGTGCGTCCCCCGTGCCCTCGCTGCCTGCAGGGCCTGAGAGCTTCAAGGGTCACCGCACACGGTGATAGGGCAGAACAGACACATGTCCGTACCTTTTAAAGCCTCAAGCTGCAGAGCTTTTACTAAAGGCTGAAGAGGGATAGTGGACCCTTAACCAACCTCCCCACCCCATTGCAGACGCCACTGTGTTACTCCGCTGCCAGTTCTCCACACTGGGCTGCGGACTCCCTAGCCTGGTCGTAACCTAGTCTCGCAGGGCCTTGGCCAGCCTTTTACTTATGTAGAAACTGGGACAGAGCGCTTGCTAACTTTGTCAGTACTCGCCCTACCTGACAAGCAAGGTCAATACGTAACTCAATGACCAAGTCGGACGTTTAACTTGGAATGAGGAATTTGTTGGAAAACTAAACGACATGACTGTTTACAGGTCTTGTAAAATGTGTAGATTATGGTTACTGCTTAATATATATGTTTAATTTTAAATTAGTAAACAAAGCAGTGCAGCAACGTCACATGGGACATTACGCACACATACTTGTGACATGTCAAGAGGGTCTGAGAGTCCCGTGGCGAGTTTACACAGGCTTATGTATCTATTGCTAATAAACGGATGATGCTGTATCCAGACCCACAATGCACTTGAGGTGGTGAGCAGGGTTTGGACACGCTCTACTGGGAGGTGTTCAGTCTTCCTCCTCCTGCCTCCTACTGGGTGGGTATAGACTTAAGGGTCTAGACCGTAAAAGAATATGATGATATGCTGTATATGTACAGTACATGCAATCTACATAAACTCATGTAAACTTTCACACAAAAAATTTCAAGATTTTGTCGAGACTAGAGAAGATACCGGCACTTTGGGCATCGGCCGATTGCGAGTACCGATTCGGTTCCAGTGTTAAATGACGTTTTAAGTTAAGTTGCAAAGTAAAAGACAGCCAATCTCTATTTTAGGATTTAGATGCATTTTAGAAACCTGCAGCTAATAGGGTAGGTTAAGCATGGCTGATGCTTGACAGTAGACCTATGCGTGTAAATTAATTTAATTGGATTAACCCCATGGATCGGTTACAACTGTCTAACTGACAGCGATCCAGCTATTTAAGTCAGTATGGGACCTATATACGATCTCAGTATCGTATCGGTGCCAACAGTAGTCGATACTTTTCAAAATGTATTAACACGTCCAGTAACATTTTAATGAATGGATATAAAAAATTGTAACATGCTGCAAAGAAAATTTCCTGACATTCAATGATTCGACCCAAAAAATTATATAATTCCCTGGCTTTCCATTTCAATATCGCAATATTACATTTGATCAATATTGTGCAACCCTAATGGATAGCTGGGAGTTCCTAGGCAACTATTACTATATCTACTGTATTTATGTATGGCTTTTTTGTTTGACATGTGCGCTGCTCTTGATGGGTGCAGCACTTTCTCCTGTCCTGGTTTCACTCCAACAGAAGAGGCCTGTTTCCACTTCCCGCCTCTTGTTCAACATCTCGCTGAGCCTGCCCGACAGCAGGGACCAGGCAGATTGATTTCGGCACACTGTCATTACCGGACGATTGACAGAACCGAAACGCAGCATTAATCTTTTTGCCACGAGCCTTGCTACGCGAAGGGCACGTTGAAGACTGGAACACTTCCCCTGCAAGCACTGAAAATATTAATAATCCTCCCTGCCCACCCACCCCCTTCAAGTAACCATGGGCCCAGCAAAACAGCATCCAGATAATAACGACAGGCAAAATGCATTCGGCGGTGCAGCGCGGAAATGAAACATCTGCCTTGCTCCCGGTGTCAGTTTCAGCTGCGGAAGAAAAGAGATGAGAGATTGCGCCACGAAACATCTCCTCACCCCGGGACTGACGGGGCTGATGGAGAGAGAGCCTCATTAGAGAAGTGATCAGTGCGAGTGCGGCCATCGATGTGGAGGGTGGGTATTGACGCAGAATGGATGTCAAAGAAGCGTCGTCCGGATGAAGGAGGAAGCTAAGGGAGCGGGGAGGGGGGGGGGGGGGGGGGGTGGGGTTCTCGGGCGTTGAGTCTTCAGCCACCCTCACCCACCCTCACCCGCCCCCCTTCCCCAAGTTAAACAAAACAATGACACGCGGATTACCTCATCAGACCAACATGAATGCCACTCGTCCTGTTCCTCGATGAGATCACTTGTATTTCCCCCCGAGGAACCCTGAGGGCTCCGATGGCGTGACACGCAGAGGACCCTCGGAAAGCGCCGCTTGTTTACTGAGCGCCTTGGCTTCCCTGCACGCGTGTTTGCATAGGTTGTGCCACAGTAATGCTTGCTGCTCTGTTTGTAGGCTTGTAAGTGTACAAGGCAAGTCATTTATATTCATCCCGGCTGTGAACCGTTGACTGGAGCGCGGGTCGGCAGAATGAATGGTTGTAGGATGGGGCGGTGAGGGGATCGGTGGAGCTAGGAGCCATATAGTCTTTTAAAAGCTGTTTGAGTCTGCGGACAACCTTGGTTTGGGTATGCTGTGGTGCGGTGCATGCAGTGTTAGCCTTGGGCGGGACGGACGGAACTGTATAGGAGCTCAACATTAGCCACAGTAGCTTAGACACAGTAATGTAGCGTGTCACATTGCTACCATGGGACACAAGCGTTTCCTATTCATGTTGCCCGCTTGAACCCTACTGTAGCTTTACTGGAGAGAATTTCTTTGCAGTATTGCCTGGCTCACGCAGTGGTGTACGATCAGCAGCTGTGTGATAATAAGCTTGGTGATTATATGTTAAAGGCAGGGTCATTCATTCTCCAGAACGCTTGATAGCTTTGACCTCAAATCAAAACAAACTCCCTCAAAAGCTCCGCCCGCCACACATTGCAAAGCCAAGCGGCATTGTTGTTGTGAGCGGCGTTCGCGACTTTGTTGTGCTCCTTTTTTACGGAGCCAGGGTTGTGTATAAGCGCCGGATTATGTTTTCAGCACGCACAGAGAACATTAAATTAGTGAAATGCAAGGATATATTTGGTGAAGCATAACAGCTATACTATTAGTTGATAGTGTTTTAATATAGGCTAGTAGCAGAATACATCAAAGTAATGTATAAATACTAACAATAATAACTATAATTTGCTATTTCTTATCAAATTAAAATGTTGTGATCCCCTCCGCTGTGTGTCGCGACCCCATCTCCGGAGGGTCCCGACCCCCGCGTTGAGGACCACACTGCTATAGGCTACCACCTCCGGCGGGGCCCCCTGGACTGTACCATGGGGATGCTTCAAGTTGCTGGTCTCTGCACGTTATTAAATCCTCTCAATCACGCAGAGGAGGAAGGCAGGGGCAGATTGTGTCCCTGATCCAAGAGCTTCTCTAATACGTTGTTATTGTTGTGCGAGAAGTCTGAGAAAATCACCTGCTGCTGTTTCTGCTTCTGTAATAGCTTTTTGGCTATAAACGGAAAACCATTTTCGCAGAGAGAGTATTAAGCCAAACAGTCTACAGGTGACTAGGTGCATCTGTGATAATGTACCTAATATTAGACCTAGTTTTCCACCAAAAACATGGATGTATTCCCTTCCTGGTGTATTGCAACAGTCAAGTAGCTTATACCTACAGAGATCCTCTCTCTGCATGTCATTGATGCTGCTAAGTAATTAGGCCATGGCTGGCCCCGTCTCGCTGTAGCCTTCAAGCTGTAAACATCCCTTAATGTCCCTCCTCATTTAACGCTGTTATTATTGTCTGCATGGGCTGAACTCTCTGCGCCTGGCAGCATGCCTCAGGGCACACAATTCAGACTGCTGCATTTCCCGGCCCTTGTCTTTCATTTATAATATTACACTGGAGGTCGTGAACCCTCTTTGCATTTCCATTTTGTCAGTTCTAGGGGAATATGAGGCAAACTGAGAGAACTAGAGCAAAAGGGGCCTGATTATAGTGTTGGTGCATTGTTCAAACTGAAAGTTCGGATCGCGTGTGGCGGGCCCGGCCGATATGAGCAAATGTCTGTCAGACTGACTGACTGACTGACTGACTGACTGATCGACTGACCTTGTTAAAAAGCGCTAGCCCCACATTCTAGACCGTAGGTGGTGGTAATGCACCATGTAGACAGTAGGTGGCGGTAATGCACCATGTGCAACATCCCTCACAGGAACAGAGTATTGCACTCTTTTCTAACCCATACTGGTATTGGCCTATGGCATTGGCCTATGGCGTTGGCCCATGGCGTTAACCTATAGTGTTGGCCTGTGGCGTTGGTTATGGTGTTGTCCTGAGGCCACGACCGGCTGAACTAAGCTCACCTAGTTTATACTTTTGCTTTTTATTGGCTGTGGAGAACCACAACTGCTGTCTGCATGTGTGAGCCTGTGCATTCTGTACACAATAAACGTGCAATAAATGCTGTAGCTGCTGAATATCAGATTGTAATCTTCTCAATATGTCTATCAGCTATCTTGCTCAGAGATGCTCTCCTGGAACCCACAACCTTGTCTCTATGATGATATCTGTGACCTCATAGCCAACCATTGTGAAATAAGGAACACAAAATAGCCTGGTTCAGGGTTACACAGCATGCACCAAATGCAATAAATGACATTGATTTGCTCTATTGTTTTATTAGATGTGTTTGCTGTGTTTTCCTGACATTATTAAGAGGCAACTTTTTAAATACATTTTTTTAATACCTTTACTGATTTTAATAGAGGTCTATATGGTCTTTTGTAAATCATTTTGTTTTTGTTTTGCCTATTTTTTATTTTAATGATTTGTTATTAAGGAGTCCACAAGTAGCTTTAATTCCTCAATTCTTGTTATGGGTCATCGTCTCTCAGTGGTGAAACGTTCAAACAGACACACACACACACCGCTACTTGACAGCTGATGGAACAAGGGATAAGTTACTCTTCACATCGGAAATGCCTGATTGAACTGCCCCCATCTTCAAGTTGCCCATGAACAAGTGGGCCTCCCTTAGCACTGAGCCAGTATTGACGGAGCTGATGAAACAGTGTTGTAGTTCTAATGCAGCAGTAGAGTATTGACAGTTTTTATGCTCAGATTGTTGATATGTGCTATCAATAAGCCAAGTGGTAAAATACAGCCCTATTTTTAGTACCATAAAAAGAATACAGACTTAAGCCCCGGACACGCTACAAGCCCATCACTTTGTCACTGAAAGTTGGTCGCTTGTTTACATTCCAGGCTCTGGTTGCCTAGGTATCCCTCTCGTATCAATCCCACTAGAAATATTTCAGTCAATCTGTCAGTAAATGGTATCCTTAGCTCCCGTTGGTAGGGGCCTTAATCCCGCCCACTTCGCGTCGCCGACCGTTACTTCGCCCGTCGTCGCTCCAAGTCGCTGAATAACATTGGCTTGCAACTGTCTCTCATCGCGTCATCGCTGCTAGTCACTTTCAATGTGTCCGGGGCTTAATACTGACAGCTAGTGAAGAGCGAACCACAACACTGACACCACAATGTAGTAGCCTAAGGCAAGAAAATGAAGACAAAGGATTCATAGGGAACAGAACAGGCGAGCAACAGGGCTTTAATGTTCTCAGGGCATATTGCTAAAAAAGTACAAAATTAAGGAAATTTACCCCCCCAAAAAAGTTGTGCAGCTATGCAAGGATTTTGTAGATGTACTACTAAGCTTTAGAAAAATAAGGGAAATATGTGGCTGGGTATGTACAGTCCGGCATATTATATGAATAACTCGTTAAAAGCTAAACTGGATTATGTTATTATGTTATAGGTAAAACTGTATAACTATCCTCGATGACATGCTTTGAACATTGATAACTAGGACAGAATGTTGTCTGTTTCTCATAACTGTGACCTACTGTATTCAACTTAGCTCATGTACGAATTACTGAATTAGTCACGTTGGAAAAAAGCACCTTCTAAATGCTATAAATGGTTAATCATTAACATTTATAGCATTTAGCGGGCGCTTTTACGAAACACTTACAAAACCTACCCATTCTTATTGACCCGCAGTCCATAAAAGCCTGCAATGTAACCCTAACTTCGCATCTGATAACAAACAGTCCCTCGGTGTCCCAGGGGGAAGAAAATGCTTCTTCAGCAGCTCTTGCTCTTTGGGCATGGCCGCCTTTAGGAACACATCTTTTCAACGGGTTCTGTTGGCATGAGGCATGCGTGTCTTTGTTGATAGTCTCACAGCGTTGAAGGAAGCTGCCTGGGAGAACTGCAAGACGGGAGAAGCAGGCTCTTATCACTTTGTATTTCATTTTAAAAACTGACATTTAAAAAAAGGAAAAATAATTTAAAAAAAACAAGCTGCCCTTTGAGCTCCCACCAATCCCGTCGTACCAGACGTGTAAAGCTGGCTCCTCTGAGTGGAGCTCTCATAATGGCCTTTGATTCTGTATGTGATGCCCACTGATCACAATTCCAGCTTAATCTGCCTAGTGATTCCCTTCATTAGGCTGCTAATTCACTGCAGTGGCTGTGGATCAATGTGTCTCTATTCCCCCCACCCCCCCCTTGCCTCTTCTCCCCCTGCTGGATCCAACATGGAGAACAGATTGCTGCCGGCTTCTCAGCAGGGTTCGCAGTCTTTTTATAGACCCCTCTTCTTTCGCGCGCACACACACACACACACACACACACACACACACACACACACGTATAGCCCATCCACTGCACAGCGGGGGGCTGGACAGACCAGGTACCTGCCAGCTAAGCTTCTCCTAACCAGAAGAATGCCCCCACAAGCAGAGAGAGCCTCAGCGAGCTTGTTCCAGGGCCCGGCAAAGTGAGCTGCCCGTCCCCAGATGTGAGCGTCCAGCCCCCAAACATGAGCGTCCAGCCCCCAAACGTAACCGTCCAGCACCCAGACATGAGCGTCCAGTTCCCAGACGTGAGCTACCCAGCCCCCAAACATGAGCGTCCAGCCCCCAAATGTGACCGTCCAGCACCCAGACATGAGCGTCCAGCACCAGACGTGAGCTACCCAGCCCCCAAACATGAGCGTCCAGCCCCCAAATGTGAACGTCCAGCACCCAGACATGAGCGTCCTGCCCCCAAACGTGAGCGTCCAGCACCAGACGTGAGCTACCCAGCCCCAAAACGTGAGCGTCCAGCCCCAAAACGTGAGCGTCCAGCACCCAGACATGAGCGTCCAGCACCCAGACATGAGCATCCAGCCCCCAGATGTGAGCTACCCAGCCCCACAAACGTATAATTCTAAAATCAACTCAAGATGAATACTATCATAATTGGCTTGTCAAAATCAAACAGATAAACAAACTCCAATGCTACCGAAGCATTAAAAAAGAATACAAATTGGCCTAATATCTCATTAAAGTCAA
>JAODOY010003393.1:0-11550 GCA_025399855.1 Forbesichthys papilliferus
AAGTGTGAAATTCCAAAAATCAAGGTCGTCTCGACATTATCAGTCAACGTCTAAAAAGTGTTCTCTAAAAACATGAACAGGATACCCACTTATTGGCCCATATAGCTTTGTGAACAATTACCCTGACGAACTTTTACTGTATCCCTTGCTAAAAACGTTAGTGTCAACTCGAGCGATTGCGCATCACATGTAGGCTATATGTTACAGTTGACTGCCCTACCTTTTCTTCAGCAGTACTCGATCATGCGTTGCAAATTATAACTCCATAGTTAACCACTATGTTCGTGAAGTTTCAGGTGACGTTGAGGACATCCAACGTCCATAGATTTCTTTGGTTTCATCGCTCACCGGACAAAGCACAGGAGCTGGTCTCTAGTACTTATTGGGGTGGGAGAATTGGAGAGCGTCAACATTAGGTCACATGATCAGCTCAGGAATGCTATGTTGTTGAGTTGTCTTTATACTTAGAGAAAACGTGTCAACGTTAATGGGCAAATTACAATATTAATATATTTAATGTAATATTGTGCTGACATCTAAATCTTACGATAAAACCATAAAACATAGTTAATTCATAATGACATTAAAGGTAAAGTTCAAGAGCCTGACTGCTGATAAAATAATTAGCAATAAAGTGAACACCACAGTATGTAAATCATTTTATTGCAATTAATCCCCTAGTAACAATACGTAATCTCTATTTCTGTATGGTACAGCATTCTGCGTATAGAGGCCCTCACGAAATAAATACATAAATAAAATAAAAATAAGAACATTTTTAAAAAATTAAAAAATGTAATTTATAAACTATAAAAATAGCATGCAATGACACAGGTTTGTTGATTCCATTTGCGTAGGCCTATATCCTAAATATTATTGTATTTAAAAATCTGCTCAATGTTATTTAACTTGGTTTGTAATAGATCTATATCCCTACATTAATGTATACATAAAATCATTCTAATAACAAACAGGCATGCAGACAAATCAATCATTTCTAGATACTGTACCTGAAAATACCCAAACTATGTTCTACTGTGTGTAAAATAATTAAAGCACTAGAAACGAATAAATACACAAATACAGCGCCCCCTTGTGGTTGCACATCATTAACATCTATTGAAGAACGCTTTTTACCGTAGCACTTATAAACTGTAACACGAAAAACATCATTAGGAATCTGCTTAAATTTAAAAAAAAACATTAATAAAATAAAACAAATTAAATTCACATTTGTTTGAACACATGCAGAAACAGAGTGACAATACTGTTGATTAAATGTGTATTTTGGCTCAAGCAAATGGAAATGTCCACAATGTGGATTTTACAGCTTCAAATAGATTAGGATGGTAGGTTCACATAAATTAAAGCATTTTAAGTGTTTTAAGAAAGGTTGTGTTACCATTTCAAAAACCTTATAGGGCTACACCGATTTCCTAATTTACCTTCTGACCATGTGTAAGGTGTCGCTAATCTAACATACTGTAGGTCTACTGGGAAAGAATCAATAGCAACAGTGGTATAAAAGTGATAGCCATCCATCCAGATTAGGATCAGTGAGAGGGCAATACAAACTGCATTTTTAGCTGAGACCAAACCAACTAACCCAACTGAGTTAATGCACCGTACATATTCAAAAGCGTTTTAATACAAATCTATCTTTCCGAACTATACAAATCTTATAAATGATAAACTTTGTCTTCTATTCTTAAATATAAACAACATCAAGTCAGCATCAAGTAGGCCTACTTATTATATTAGGTACAGTACAATGTACAGGTAAGTATTGACAGAAAGCATTCTAATTAATAGACTGTACATTAACCAAATGGCTGAAACTGGAAATTGACATTATCCTTGAATAAATTAATTCATAAATAAATCATGATTATGTCTTCCCAGTAACAGTGATGTCCTTGATTCCCTAGAGATTTTGATAACTACACACACACACGTCACATACAGTACATTCGCACACTTAAGTCTACATCTCTCCTGACAGTGTACAACTTATATATACACACACACTAAAATACTTAAATCTTAGAAGTAGCAATGGTGTACTCAACTGAGACTAAAAACTTTTTTGTTTAGTACAATAGATCTTAACGTCTACATGGCTAATTTAAATCAGTAGTTAGAATATCAAACTACTTGCATTTACTTTAATACAGTAATATAATTAAATATCTAATAATTAAAGTGACAGTGCTGAATTTCAATTCCAGGGAGAACCCTTTACTTTTGGGGCTATATTCATGAGAAATATAGCTGAAAAAAACTTGAATGATTTGGCATAAAGAAAGATGAATATTCATATCACTAGTAATAAACATCTAGGCTCATTCAGTGCAGATCTAAAGGAAGGTTGTGATTAGCACAGCATGCTACAGTATATCAGGCTGTCATGGCTGCTACCAAGCAAGTGACAAAGAAGCATTTGGGGGTCTAAGTCACACTATACCGCTAAGGTATAATATGCAATATGGTCAATATCATTGTATCGTTCAGCGTCTTGATACCGATCAGGTTGTGCAAAAGTAAATCAATCAAAAATGATTAGTCCTCAGATGAACGTAACATATATAGAGGGAAATCCAGTCTTAACTTTTAAACACCATAATGATTACGCTTATACACAAACTTGTACAAAGAGTAACAAACAACTCTATTGGCTAAAAATCGCTGGAAGCGAATGTTCGCCCTCTTCAGCCAACCAAATCAGTTAGCATAGCAGCTTAATCACCAGCAGCAGCCTACTGTTGATTGATGGTAATACAGGTTGGCTCATCCCAAACGTCCTCTCCTGTTCCACGCAACACAATAAGCAGCAACCTCTGCTGTTCTCCAGGTGGATGACATCTCCCACATCATGGCGAGGGGCCTTTCTATAACTCTCGTGCCAAACAATCCAAAACCTCTGGCCACCGCTGTCGTGGCTAAACCACACAGCTCTCTGATGTTGCGTTCCAAGTACGGCTGCGGTTCTGGAGTGATTAGAAACTGCCCGGCTGGGTTAAGGTGATCTTCCGTCAGCGCCAGACGCACGAGGAAAGAGAACAGGAGGGCGAGGTTGCACGGAGATCAGTGGATGTCTCTGCACATGGGCAGGTTGACGAAGATGAACACGTTGAACTCGATGAGGATGGAGAAGCAGAGGAAGACGGCGTACATGAGCAGACAGGCCAGCCCCAGTCGTCGGTCTAGGGTCCATTTGTTTAAGTGGACACCCAGAACCTGGGAAGAGGAGACGGACAAAAGGAAGATTAAACCCATTCAAACTAATTCTTCAGCCGAATTAAAGAGGCAGGGTTAGTCATTCTCCAGAACGCTTGCAACTTTGACCTCAAATCAACACAAATTCTCCCTCTGAAGCTCCGCCCCACGTATTGAAACACATTGTGAAGCCCAGCGGCTTTGTTTATGTTCCTATGTACAGAGCTAGGGCTGTTTTAGACGTGCCAGATTCTTTTTTCACCACACACCGAGAATGGTAAGATAGCGAAATGCAAGGAGAAACTGTATTTGATGAATTTGACAATAAAGTGTTTTATCTTACAATATACAGTGCCCTATATTGCTAAAATACAGGCTAAAACCACATTTAAGTCATGGGCCCAAAAACAACATGGTTTAAGGCCCCTCCCATGCACGCCAAGGGGTAACACACACTATGAAGAGCTTCATTTTAATGTAGCCAGTAGAATAATCATTATGAACCATTGAACACGAAAACTGAAATAGCATAAAAAAAGTAGTCTAGCAACCCTTAAATACACCTTACAAACCCCACAGAGAAGAGTGCGACTGTACTTACTGTGAGGAATACTGATGCTAGCAGAAGAGCAACTGAGAATATAAGTCCCCTGCTATTGAGCTGGACCTGTAAATACACAATCATGAGAAACGTGTATAATTGATCCACAAAGCCACAGCATTGGCTGTTTTTACCGATCTAGTCATTGGGGGGGCTTGTCCAACAAATATATCCTTGCATCCCTAGACAAGCATCCACTACTGAACACGGAAATGGACCTGGGCCTAAGGCGTTTAAGAGCTGGTAACTTTATTTACGTTATTTTTCAATAGATGAACAGGACATCGTTTATGCATTTGTGCTTAAATCACTGAAGCCCAGGGTGCATTTCTATGTGACTGACATATTGTTTACCACCAAATAAAATAAAGTACAAATATAAAAGTAAAACATATTATTGAACACCTGTGAGACAAATGACCCGGTAGACCAATATCTGATGACTTATGAGTTACTATTTTGCATAACAAAGGACATTGTTTCTATTAAATTCTATGCTTACTACAAAATTGAGCAGAATATGTGTTTGAGATGAGAACCACTCACATTGGAGCCATAGTCGATGCAGAGCGTTTGCAGAGCCCAGGGCAAACCCAAGCCTACCAGGATGTCAAAAACATTACTGCCTATGGAGTTAGAGATGGCCATGTCTCCAAGACCTGAGGTATGGAGAGAAACACTTATTGAAGCAAGTCATTCATTTTTTTTTTTTAAAAACAAAAAACTTTTTTTTTTGGGGGGGGGGGAGTGGGAATGGGACTCCTGATGTTTGCTTGTGATTGGAGGGTTGAAATGATTGTATGATGATGAGTGTAACAGGAGTGGTGGTATTACTTTAAAAAAAAAATATATATATATATATTGTATTGTTTTTACTCATTTTGTATTGTTTTTAATGACGTTGTAGTGCGAAGTACTTTGTGTTACATGAATTTGTATGTAAAGTGCTATATAATGAAGATTGATTGATTGATTCCTTCTTTCATGACCGGCTTTGTTCAGCTGTGCTCTATTCGATGTGTAGTGGGGCTTACGTTTGCTTTGCTCACGGTAGCACTCTACTAAAGCTTATTACAATACAAACATTTACATTGTGTGAGTTATCGTGTGAATCCTGTTGCGCAACCCCTACACTTGCTTGCCAGTGCATGCGTTAAAGTGTGTTTGTCTTTCAGGTGGCTGGCAGATAGAGCAGACGGCATCACGGCAACTGGGAGCAACTGTGTTATATAAGAACTTCAGTAACTCATTCAGTAACTCAAGTGTAACTGCACCCCGGCTCTGAGCCTGATTCCACCTTTAAAGTGTAACTTCAGCTCTGAGCCTGACTCCTCCTTTAAAGTGTAACTGCACCCCAGCTCTGAGCCTTACTCCACCTTTAAAGTGCGACTGCACCTCAGCTCTGAGCCTGACTCCACCTTTAAAGTGCGACTGCACCCCAGCTCTGAGCCTGACTCCACCTTTAAAGTGCGACTGCACCTCAGCTCTGAGCCTGACTCCACCCACTACAGAACTTTTAAAAATGCTAAAACTTAGTCAAGGAGCTGAGTTGGGGAGGGGCTGAGATGGATAGACCCCTATTAACATTAACGGTAACATTTGAATTTGATAACGGAGTGTACCATTGTAAACCAGCCAGGTCCTGGGGTGATTTTTTAACAGACATGACGTGTAGATCCATATTCAGATCATAAAGTCTAAATTTTTCTAAAAATGTGAATATTGTCAATATTACAACCAGCTTTAGACCGCATGCTTAGATTGTTAAAATAGGGCCCTATGTGAGTCAGGGGTGTGGTGGCAAATCTAAGGCAATGTGGGACAGATCATGCTGCTGTGTGTGTTTGTGTGTGTACATGTGTGTGTGTGTACGTGTGCAAGCGTGCGTGCGTGCGTGCGTGTGCATGCTTACCCTGTCTTGCCACAATAAGACTGGCCATGCAGTCAGGGACGCTAGTGCCCGCTGCCAAGAATGTGATGCCCATGATGACATCAGGGATGCCCAGGGTGAAGCCGACCACAGTCACCTTTCACACAGCACAGCAACAGTCACCTACATGCTAATGTAATGTAGGTAATGTATGCCAATGTTACATATGCAATGTAGAAACCTGCAGCAAAATCATACCCTTTTGTACTGCTCTTACTATTAAAGTAAAGGATATTACTAGTTGTTAAAATAAATCAATTAGGTTTATCTAAGGTGACCAGACGTCCAGATTAGCCCGAGATTGTCCCATTTTCCAGATGGGTGTCCGGGGTCCTGAAAAATATCGGTAAAACACGAACATGTCCCGGGTTTTGACATTTACTACCAAATTGTCCCAGTTTTCACCACAATTAAAATAATACCGTAGTCTAATGTTTACCCATATTAGTTGGAGCAACTATGCAGAACTGCTTATGAAAGCAACAAATCTCATTATGGCTCAAGGAAGCAAAACAACATTTATCCGAATTCAACATTGATTTGATTTGTCTGCCGTTGTCAAGGCTGTTGCTACATTACCATAAAACCAATCCTGCTCCTTACTGTTAGCTGAGCAGGACTATGAACCCCTTTAATGCATGTATAGCTGTCAAAGTGCACAGACGCACATAGACAAATTGAATCATCGATCAACGCATGTGAACCAGTGAAATGTAGAAATCTGAAAAAAACTGCAACAATTGTCCCCCAATCCAACTAATGCTGCGTTCACGATCAGGACGGCAAAATCAGTTGCGGCCGGCAAAAAAATGCAGACGCCGGCAACGGCTAATAGCGTGCCGTAGAGGTTTCAATATTTGAACTTTTTGCCGTCCTCCGTGAAGGCATTTACAACCGGATGTTCGTAGCTCCCTCACACATGGAGAAAACATCGACAATGAGAAAGTAATACTTTTGGTGCAACAACACTAGAATGCTAGATACAATACAGAAATAATTACATAAAACAGTTGCTACTAAATAATTGTGTTGAATATCATTTTTTAAAATTGTTTGTAAACAATGCGACATCGCCATAGCAAGTGCCATTCCGTTCGGACTTTTATGTCGAGCCGTCCAGAAACGGTTCGCCATCTACCGTCTGCCGTGTTCCACGTGAACGCAGCATAAAGCGCCTATGGTGCGCACACACATGCGCACACACATGTGCGTGCATTAAAATGCCACACACATGCGCCTGCATTAAAATGCGGTACAAAACTTAAGTGTCCCGGTTCGGGGGGGTTTAAAAACCCTAGGTTTAAACTCTCATGTAGGTTTCTTGACAACACATTGAGAGTTAGAGGGGGGCTAGTCTTCACCACCCCCTGGGCTAGACCTACCATCCAAACCATGATATAGGACAGGCCAGCGATCCAGATGGTGGCTGTGAAGAAGGAAACCATAAACCACCTCTCCCAGCGCCTCTTGGCACAGTTGGGAACAGTGAGGAACAGCAGAAGACACAGCGGCCACATGGTCATCCACTTCAGCTTGTTACACACCCCCGCTGGAAAAAGAGGGGATTACAAGGATGTTCAAATGATATTCGTTACCAAAGGGTCTACACTGCCCTATCAAATATAAGTGCAAATATATTAGTTATGAGCTTTCTTTTGCTTAAAACAAGCAATTTTGGCTGCCAGTGCAGTAAGTGAAATTCACGATAAGATTTCTTAAATTAATTGAAGATTTACTTAATTTAAATCACTAGGTAAGCCATTAATATTAGAAACAAGTCCAAGTAGTTTTTAAATATATAAACAAGATGATCTCACTAAGTTAGATGTTAGTTTTTGCAGTCTAATTACCTCATTGGTATTATAATTACTATCTTTATGTCATCTCTGGTCTAATTGATTGT
This sequence comes from Forbesichthys papilliferus, assembly GCA_025399855.1. Lineage (NCBI taxonomy): Eukaryota > Metazoa > Chordata > Actinopteri > Percopsiformes > Amblyopsidae > Forbesichthys > Forbesichthys papilliferus. The sequence continues at coordinate 7,651 of JAODOY010003393.1, forward strand.
CTATTGGCTATGTCGGGCGTAATTGAGATTTATTCCCACACTGTTATCTAGAAATGCCCAATTCCCAACAACTCATGCTAAATTACAGCTCAGATCAAAACAATATTCCTCCACAGCGCCTTGCCACACATAGAAACGCTTTGTTTATGTTCCTATTTACAAAGCCAGGGCTGTGTAGAAGTACCGGTTTACTTTTTGATTTATGTTTTCAAAACACACATATTTGGTGAATTTGACTAAATGTGTATGAGTTTACATTTTGCTTGCAATAGCTGACTTTACCTTTAATACCCAGTGAGAAAAAAGCACACATGGTGAGCGTCTCTGTAATAATGTCAAGATACACTGAAAGAGCAAACCAAATGAGTTAATCTAAGAGATAAAATGAGAAAGTGATAAAGTAATTTGGGTGCCCGTGCTTCATCAACATGTACAATTTAACAAAACAAAAATGCAAAGTGTCAAATATTCAAAGTGTCTTTTGTGTGTACAGCCATACATAGTCATAGATTTATTTTAGACTTTTTCCACTAGGAAGTGATTATATGTGTGTCGTTTCTGCGTCTGGTATGTTGTATTTCATGTTTCCATGTCTTGCGTATAAGCCACTTTTCGATTTAGGACAATACGTTACCTGGAATACTGAAAGGCACCAGCGGGCCGTCATGTCCTCCATCTCCATCTCCATCCTCGTTGTTCTCGTTGTCCTCGTTCTCCGTCTCATTCTCAGACTCCACTGTCTGGAGCCTGTACCTTCCGTTCAGCCCTCGCTCCTTGCCGTTCTCTAAGCCCCGCCTCTCCTGAGGCCGCGCCGCCGGATCGCAGTCTCCGTTAATGATGCGGTTGACCCGGGTCTCTGAGGTGTTGATCAGTCTTTGTCTCTGGGGAGGATTTCATTCGATGTCAGGTCAGCAACCCTTACAATGACCCCAGTGCAAACCTGTTATTGCCACTGTGCAGAGCAATGCACATTTCAAGAGAGGCTAACAGTCATCTAATTAACGTCTTTCATGAAACCAAAGGAATGGTGATGACCACATCTTTATAAAAACAAAACAATGCCTAGTTTTGACTGTAGGGACCTGAAGGGGCTAGACTTATTTCTTTAATTTGTGAGAAAAAAATGTGAGTAGCCTAAATGCAACATGGTGGCCCAGTGGGTAGCACTGTTGCTTTTCTGTGTGGAGTTCGTACGGAGTTTGCAGTGTTATCCCCGTGTCTGTGTGGGTGTCCTCTGGGTGCTCCGGTTTCCCCCACTATCTAAAAACATGTTATGTTCATTCTACAGTCAGTGTCATGTGACCAGTGACACTGACTTCAATCATTGGCGCTGCACAGTGGCTGCCCACTGCTCCTTTGAGGGATAACTTAAATGCCAATTTTACCCATGTCAATTTAATTACATTAAAAGCACCTTAAAAAAAAATAAAAATAAATGCTACTCAAAGGAGAATCAGTCCTAAATGACAACTGGAAATTGCAATGACACAGTGTGTTATCCACACTGCTACTTATAAAACGTACAATCACTGCATGTGTCCAACAGCAGAACCGATAAAACACAATACATCGTAAGCAACCAGCATTCTGTTAGAATCAGGATTCAAAATTGCCTGACTTTTCGTACTTTCCGTGTTGTAGTCGAGACCACCTAATACAAAACCCAGTCTTCACTGAGAGTGTTTCGAGACCGAGACAAGACCAAGACCAAGGCAGGTCGACACTGAGTCAAGGCCGAGACCAGGCCAGTCCCACATTGCAATTATAGCATAGCATTCTTGCACACACTGCATTGACCGTGCAGTAGCCTATAATATGCATGTGTACAATTCATCGTTTATCCTTGTTGGACTAGATTGTGACATGCCATTATATAGTATTTTCTTCATGGGTCAGCCTACAGTTGAATGCATGCAATGGAAATGAGGCCGATTAATAGCCAACTTCACAGACATGACCAAAATTGGGTCGGTGAGTGACTGGGTCGGACCGGGACTGAAAAACTTTGAAGCCGACCGGTCCGAGAACCATCTAGAGTAGACTTTAATGGCAAATACAAATAGCCTACACACCATCCACTATAATATAATATGATGCAGTAGGGTATTTCATTTAGTAGATATCCTGGCCCTTTCTATTGGCCTTTTATTTGTTTTTAAATATAAATTTAGGCTACAATCAGTAGCCTAGTCTGTATAGTCTGTATTGCGGCAGCTTGTGGAACCTCAAAACAGCCTCCCGGAAATTAGCCTAAAGTATTAGCAGTGCCCTAGAAATTATAATGTAAATGTAAACGATGCATTTATTTACTGCTTATAACCAAAAAATTGCTCAAACTGTTTTGCGTCTACATGAGTCATGTGAACGTTGAGATTTTCAACCATCTCTTCTACATGGCTCTGGACAGTTGACGACAGGAGGTTACGTCCGATTCCAAACTTGCTCAACTGTTAATGGAGGACAGGGTGAAAAAGGGGGCGGGCTCTTGGGACCGGTACAACTGTATGTGCGCCCACCTCGTTGATGAGCATGCGTGACGCCATGGTGAGGCGGGTCCTGGGGGAGAAGTGGTTGGTGATCATGATCCTCATGCCGGCCTCGGGGAAGGACAGCTGATGGGGATAGGCTGACAGGAGCTCATCCACCATCAGCACCGACGGCGTACAGTGGAAGTTAGCTGGCGGAGAAACATGACAAACAGTGTCTGCAGTCATTTATAAGTTGTGCAGTGGCCAAGCGGGAACCTCCGGTGCTGAGAAATGAATACAACGTGAAAGTGCCAAACCCTGCAGTTCATCGAATGGCCACTTGAGGCTGGCTGCAAAAGGCAGTCAATCCCCATAGAATACAATGTTAAAATGTCAGACTTTACAGCAAAAAAAAAAAACATGGTCACAGCCTGGTTCCAAAAACAGTAACTCTACAGCTAGTCTCCCCGCTTATACCAACTGTACGGGGAGTGAATATGAACAATAATTTATTAATTAGAAATGTATTAGCCATGTAAGTATCCTATTAGAATGAATAGGGGGGACGTTACAGGCAAAGTAAGGTACTCCAAAGATGGCGACGACCAGAGCCAGCACTGTGCAGTGATCAAATACGTTCTTGAGGGTCTATCCATTTACATATACAGTCTATGGTAGTGGCTCACAAATCTGGTCTACACTGTGTGTGATCATTTATTTATTTATTATTTTTACACTGACTTTATTACCATACTACTACAGTGGGGAAAAATAAGAGACCGCTGCACACTGTTAAAAATGTAATAGTATAAATATACTGTTAATGTAAAACATATTACATAAATAAATACATAATATTTTACATGCAAGTAATAAATAAAAATGTATGAATAGTAAAAATGATGCAGTGGTCTGCATGGCTGTAAATACTGTATTTTGTTTTGTCATTCCTTCTGTCCTCAGTATATCTGACAGGATTTAAAGATATGACCTAAACAACCTGAGACCTGTTAGATAATTACCATTGTAGTGTTATAGTGTAATATTCACTATTGTTCTATTAGTTAATGTTAAAGTGAGTTATAATCTGGTTTACACACTAGACTTAGTGAGCCACATATCTCTCGTACCTATTAGACTACACTGCATGTCCTGCAAAATGTTCGATACGATACTGCGCAGCGTGATATTGCGATAACAATATTGAGTCGATATATTGTGCACCCCTATATCCCACTCATTCCTAAACTTGTGTTGTGACAAGACAATAAACACACCAGTTTATAAGCAGGCCCCCGGTCAGAGAGAACAGGAGATACATATTCTATCAGAGTACATTTATCATCAATGGCTGTATTGTGTCACGGTCCGCGGCCGTGCCCGCGCTGGGAGGCGCGCATCGGGAGGATCAGCACCGGACAGCGCCCCGGGG
>JAODOY010003395.1:0-11549 GCA_025399855.1 Forbesichthys papilliferus
GGAAACCGAGGGCGGGAGCACGCATGCCCCGGTAACGGTGGGAGGGAGTGAGCCGCCCATCGGCGGCGCGGCCCAGATGTTACAATCATGTTATTAGGGCTAACACACATTACCAATATTTCATGCAATCCTCATGGGGTGGGGGGGGGGGTTTGAAGAGCAAAATATTCGACAGGCCTGCATCCATGGGCTAAACAAACCATGGAAATGTAGATAAACATGTAGTTTTATTTTTCTGTATAAAAACTGCAGGAATGTCAATACCGCCGCAATCCGTTTCTCCTCCACTTTCAGTAATCACAGTAAGACTTTTTAATTTGAAAAAGTCACTTAAAGTAAAATCTTGGTCTCCTCTCCCCGTCGCTAGCCTGCACTTCTACATTTTGTGACACTGTCAATGGGCTCTCATTCAAATTAATTACTTGTCACTTTATCAGGCAATGTAAATGCAGACTTATGAGAAGAGAGCTTTTGAGAGAAGAGTTAGTCAATATCGTCAAACGCTCACAGACTAGGTCAATGTCTTTACCACATAAAAAATATTCACAGACCATTAAACATTTAATCAAGAATTCTTACCTCCCTTTTTAATGAATAAATTATGATTTAAAAGTTATTGTTGTCAACTTAATTATCTAAATCACAATCCATAAAAAGGTTTTCAGTGTGCATATTGATTTTGGCCATAGACAGCTATTGAAATTCAACTAGCACTCTTGTTTTCTTTCCATCAGTTCAATGATTCCAATAAATTATCTTACAGTAATAGGGGAAAGTGGTATTGAGCAAAGTGAGTCAGGAGAAATGAATGTAAACTTGCCCTGGAGATTTCATATGCATAATGCTTCCTGCTTTGTAAAATATTTAACATCTGTTTGCTCCATGACATACAGTATCTTTGGTGATGTGCATGCTTAGGTAAGTCATCCTAAACGTACATTTTTTTCTTTTTTTTTTGATGTTGTTCAAGAACACACCATCCAACCCTAATACTCTCAGTCCTCCAAATATTGTCAATTGTGGATATATGATCATATGGCTTGACTGTACATTACATCTATGGATGGTAGTATTATTTTTTTGATTTGTTTTGCGTCTTTTTATTTATAGCAGGTTTGCAAAGTCAGTGCGAAAGCCAGCCAGCCACTGTTTCAAGCAGTAGAATTCAGGCCACAAAGATATGTCCCCCCCTCTTGCAACATGTATTTTTCATGAAACCCAACAGATGTTTTATGTATAGAGCAGAGAAGAATTAATTGATCCAAGGCAAAAGAAGTTTCCCAACTGCTGGACTCTTAATAGGGGACCCGTCATTATTAGGATTGATAGCACCAATTTATTATTAATGATTCGTAAAATGAGATCCAGTAGACCCCATTTTAAATACATTTTCCATTACAGAGGGTCTGACAAGCAACTAGGCTGATCTCCATGCCACAGCCTTTCATTCTCACTCTTTCTCACTCTGCATTACAGTATCCTGCTTTGCCCTGTGTGTCGTATCACTTTGGCGATGCTTGGATTGTCCCAAATTGAAAGCATTTGTTTCAAAGTGAAAAGTAAGCATGTAAACCGTGTCCCAGGGTCCTGATGCTAGGCTGTTTTTCCTGCAGTCAGTGCTGTAAATATTGTATCTATAAATATTCTAATAGACATTTACTTTCCCGGAATGTCCTCAAGAGGCCATGCACCTCCTAGCCATCTTCCATAATATTATTCCCTGTCAATCAAACTCGCTGCTTGGCGATATGTAATCTACATTCACCAAGATTTAACACCTCACCTTTCCTTTTATACTACACGGGTGTTCATAGAGGCTGAACATGCAATACATTGTTTTTAAAAGCTGTCCAGTAATGAAATGCACCATTGCTAGAGATGCACTAATAAATCACTTGTACTATTGATATTAATCCAGCCAAGATTAACATCGCAAATACCATTGCTGAATGTCATCTTACTTGCTGATTGGCCGATTCCAGTCTAAGGTGAATATATATGTGTGTGTGTTTGTCTAAGGAAATACAAAAATGTGTGCGGACATATTGTGCTTGTATATATGGTGAATGTTGAGTTTAGTTTTACATAGGAATTTCCATAACCAATTTCCATAAATTTATGTGTGAGACCACACCATAGATGTTTACTGATCCACAGTAGGTATGTGTTTTGACTAAATGATAGTGCCTGAATGTCAGAATCTGACATAGCAGACAATATGGATTCAATACAGAAATGTGTTCATACTGTATAGGCGACTGTGCCAAACTGTATAACTCTATGTCCAAATTTGCCATGATAATCAAGTCAGTATGTCATACAACACAAATGTAAAGTCCAGCCCACGAACAGAGAATACTGTATAAGTTGATCAACAGCCCACACCCTACATTAATGCATTTACTTATAATATTATTCATACATTTATAATTTACTTGCAATGAGCAACAGCATTGCGCCTGAACAAACCTTTGTGCACCAAATAAGATGCAAGTTAATATAAGATTATTTTAATTTATCGGCAAGATATTTACTTGTATTTCTTATGCTCAAACCTTACCTTAAATTTGCCAGCTGACTGACTATTCACATGCTGATTTACCTTTTATGCATGTAAATATTATTTAATTGCTTCATTACTGTTAATTGTTTCATCCTTGTTGTTATAACCTGACTGTTATGATCACATTTTGGTATTTTCTCAGACAACCTTAAATATCTGCAGTGAAACCAATGTCTATCACTGACAGAATAAATATTTAAAAAAGAAAAAGTAAAACTAAAGGCTGAATAAAACGTTGTTTTACAGAGAGTTCTATTTCTACATGTTGTGTTATTGCTTTAATTACTCATTGTTTGTTTGAGGTCTAAATAACTAAAGAGCTAGGACCAGTCGGCCCATCTAAACTCGCTCACACACAGTTGGTACAGACAGATTTTCAAATGCCTGGGGGCACTACTGTATAATAAATGACTTCCTAAACTTCCAAACTTGTACGTTTATACAGTAGATAAAGCATCCTCTCCTAAACTACCATAGGCAATGCCTTGAGTGTTCTGAATTATAATCAGTTACGGGTGTCCTTGATAATTAAGAATGGTGTGAGTGTGTGTGTGTGTTTGAACTCCTGTGGAATAAGTGTTGCCTCCTGCAGAGCTGTGAAAACACCTCTACAGTGCTTCATCAAGGCAGATTTATAGTCATTCTCGTTCTCCTTTGCAGTCATCTTGATCTGATGTGAGTCATAACACGTCGTCTTCTAGGAACAACTTGAACCTACACTCATTTTTATATAAGAAATGATGCCTAGTTTTAAAAGAGTTTCATATAACTTTCTGACCCAGTTGTAACACACATACTCCGTAAGATACAAATGCATGCATAGGCAGACACACAATAAAAAGTGTGAATATTCCATATATTAACACATTAAAAAGAAAAATGTATGTAAACAATTTGGTATGTCAACCTCTAAAATGCTTAACATAACAGTTAGTTACAGGTTAAAATATTATATATTTTCTTTGATGTGATAAAATTATAATCAATATTGTTATTTCTCGATTACCTAAATTTAGTAATGTAATCTGATTACTTTCCATTACTTTTAGATTACTTCACAACTAAACATTGTTCTTTGAAATGCCATCCAAAGCAATTTACAGCATTGGCGGCACAAACTATTTTTTATTTTTGTGACCGTTTATTTTTGCACAGGGGATAAGATTAAAGTAGGACAGCATTTCAATAATCGATTGACGTTAATGAAAGGTTAGTAAGAAACCATCTGATTGTTTTATGCATTCTTGTTCTGCAAACCTCCCCTTTACATTTGAAAGTAGTCCTAGAGGTAATCATCACATTTTTTTAAAATACCTGTAATATAATCCCACTATTTTATCTGGTAAATGTAATGGATTACAGTTACTGTTTTTTTGTAATATTATATAATATTGTATAAATTACTTGCTAACCCTGCTCATCATACTGCAGTCTTATTTAAAGATCAAACAATGTAGGGTGCATTTACACTTTACATAATACACTGAGTATTAATAATATTTTTCACACTTTTACATGCATCTGAACGGCAATCTATCCACAAGCAAAATACTTGTTTTAACAATCACAAACACACGCAAAAAAGTTTCTGTTCTTTTAATCATGTAGTCATCACAGCAAAAAGCAGATAATCCTCTTTTTTGATTTAAGGCTCAGAAGTATATATTATGTGATTAAAGATTAAAGCCTGAGAATACACCTGTGAGAATGTTATATTTAGATATAATTATTATTGGTACAGACTACATGTCCTATTAGCTAACCTGCATTATGCAGGCTAGCATATCAAGGCTTCAGGCCAAAGCGTGATCGATTAGCCCCTTAGCTCTGCACTACAGCAATCAAATCCTGAATTTTAGGGAATGTGCTGGGCCTGCCTATCATTTATTAACTGTTTTAGAGACATCTGCATCGGAGCAAGAGTGGGAGAGATGTGGATTATTCTCTGTAGCAACCTTTCTTTAATAAAATGTTTAAATGCAAAGTGAGCCAGAAATATTTAACTCTTATGAAATATGACCTGCTGCATTTTGCCATCCTACAGTATATTCATAAACCCAAAGACAGATGTCTCAGAGGATATTTGAATGGTGCAGTAATGGTGACATATTGTATAGCATACCACTTTCCTCGTAAAGGTCAAAACCTCATGATGGAACCAATAGAGCATGTTGGCTCTAAAGACTTTCTTTTTTTTTTTTTTACCGTAGATAAATAGTCTGGGTCAGAATTACCTGCCATGTATTTACAACACCAATGTATTAGCTCTTTTCACTAAATAGCCCCACCTAACAGTTGTGCTGACTAGAATCCACTGGGCTATATTGTTTGTGTTTTGGAAATAAATATAAAAGACAGGCACTGCTGAAACACAGCAAACGAAGCAGATCGATACAAACAATGTTCTTTCAGTGGAACAGTAGTCAATTAATTAACCTTTCAAACAGGTGTGTGATTCCTTTTGCCATATATAAAGTTCCTCTCAGAGGTGTTATAAAAACCTTGCTTTTGTGAACAAAATATTAAGGCAAAGATACATTTCTGTCCATGTGAACACTCTGGATTGCCTATACTGTAAAAATAATACACAGTATAGTGATGTAGGTTAGAATAAGGTTTTTGTATTTAGTCAACTAATTTGTGTTTGTTGGGGAGGGGTTTGTATTTAAAATGGCAATAATGATTTAAAGGTGCTCTGATTTATAAAATAATAATAACAATATAGCAGCAAATAACCATTTTCAATAAATATATAGTGTAGTTACTGCATCCTGAGCAGAGAACAACATTACTCTGCCTCTATGTGTTGTAATCCATGCTCCTTTGTTCTTATTACGTTACTATGCCAGCAATGTGTGCATGTTAGTAGTGTGTGTGTGTGTGTGTGTGTGTCCCACAATCAATATGGCCCACAGAGCATTGATTTTGGTTTAAGATGCTGATACGCTTAGGGTAACATCACCTGGGCCAGGATGGGCTCGTGGTCTGGGTGTTCGGCTCCCGGCCGAACACCCAGACCAGGATGTAAGCAGGATGTAAGCATCCTTGTGCAAGATGCCTAACCCCCTACCCCTCCAACTGCTCCCAGTGGATGGTCGCACCCTGCATGGCTGCAAACACCATTTGCAGTGAATGTTGTGTGTTTGAATGGGTGAATATGAGCCAAAATACTGTGAAGTGCTTAAGATAAAAGAGCTATATAAAAATGCAGTCAATTTACCAATTACCAGTCTATCTAGTGGCAGAGAGTCATATAGAGCTACTTAAATTACTATTTCATATGCATTGTGTTAAAAACTTTTCAGGTTGTTTCAAAACATTCCATTCCATTATACGAATCCCCTGAAAAGGAATTTGATGTACCAGGAATATAACTACATAAATAATAAAGATATTATGATAACAAAAGACAACTTTTAAAGATATAAAGACTTAATGAGTTATGGGGAAGAGTGCTCTCAGATAAGTTTTCCCAGCCAATTGGTCCAATCAGGGTGGGCAAGTGTGATGACCTTAAAGTGAAGCCTGTTTCATAATGGTGGTATTTTTATTATTTGTCTGACTATAAGTGATTAAGGCCCCGATCACACAGGACGCTCTTTGTACGCTCTTTATGCACCAAGAGGGGTCTTTTTTTTCCTATTCGTTTTCTATTGAAGAAGACGTTTTGCGTGCTTCTTATGCGCCCTGGGCGGCTCGCTTTTTAGACGCCGGCTGCACTCTGCATTTTAGAAGAAGCGCCTTGGGTATTCAACTCTGAGGAGAAAAGCGCCCGATGTCATCTGTGTTTTTCCTGTAATCCAATCAAACGATCTGAGAAGCAGGCATCTTTACCGTTACTAGGACACTGACTTCACGGAGTAGAGGCTGTGCCTTGTTGCCATTTGGTGTATATTAGCAATGTTTAATAAATACTTTTCATAACATCTAACACAATATTAGTTAACGTCAAGAAACTATCATTGTTTTAGCAGGGCTAGCTAGCTGGCTACTACTGTATGTCAGTTCTACATACACACACGCACACACACACACACACACATTGTACTCGGCGATACCATAGAGGATTGTTTTCGTGTTTCTTTTTTTTTATGCTCCGAACTGCTCTTTTTTGCAGAGTAGGCTGCAACAAAAAATGCGTTTTGGCAGCTGAAAAGTGCGTCCTGTGTGATCGGGGTCTAAGGGAAAAGTAGGCTTACAGGTAAATTGATGACTTGATTTTATCTTCATTCCATGCGGTTAAACCGTTTTCTTTTTGCATTGATTATATTGTTTCTATCGAGATATTATATAATACTGAGCACTTTTATTTTTTCAATGAGCATCTTCTGAATACAAATAATGTGCTGCTTATACATTTTGCTGTGACCGTGTGGCATTGAGTCACACAGTGATTTTCTCGGGGTCAGACGGAAACATTAGGTCAGACAGGGCGCTCGCCGAGAATCCTTTAAGAGGATAATGATTCTGGCTTCACAAGAGAATGCGTCCACGCAGGTCAATTGAACAGCTATATGGGGCCTGAAGATATCACCACAGGCAGACTGAATAACTGTCTGACAGGTGAGTTGAAGGCCTGTTGCCCTGCCACTGATGACACTTTGAAACGCAATGACTCAAATTAAAATAAGATCAAAGCTATGATATCTGCAGGATTTTCCCTCTCACCCCCTGACATTAACAAGAACATTTCTGGAGGCTAAAGAAAATTGCTATTGGTTATTTTAGTGCTCTCATCATCCTTAGATTTTCACACCAAAACTTGAAAGGTGTACAGTGAAGCCAATGATTAAGGTGTGCTAGGGGAATATTTCTGATGCCAATTTCTCAGTTTACCTATAAGCGCTGTGTCAGGTTAGGAGATTAAATTAAAAAAAAAAAAAAACACAATTTCCAGTGAAAAAAAATGTCATATCTAAATTAAAGGGGGTACTTTTAAACTATGTTAGACCAAATAGATATAAAGAAAAATACAACAAGTCATAGCTGAGCCTTTTCAAATGACATGTCTGAAGATACAATTGACAGTTAATGGCAAGTTCAGGATTACTAGAGTGTATTCAATATTATAATAGACTCCAATTTTGCCTTGCCTCTGGGAAATGGTCCCTCCCTGACCTGAGATTTTCAAAGAAAGATTTTGAGGAAAGTGCATGAGAGAACATAATAATTAGTGACTCAAATGTCACCATCACCAAGGAGCAACCGATTTAGTATGCAGACATCTTGTCTCAGCCACACTGTATCTAGGGCACAATGAGTACCAGAGAGTGTCTATTATAGATGGTAAACAACAACATACCCAGTACGCATCTGTGACTATGCCAGGCAGACAGATCCATTGTATCCATAACTAGTATGACTTATAAGATAGCCAGCTAGTTGGCAACACAACTAGTTCTAAATGATTTAAATAACGCAATCAGACAATATGTATGAAACAAGTTGACACTCTTCTGATCTACTACTGTAAACGTGTGTCAATTGGGTTTTGGATGATCCCAAGGTTTTCCTTAAAGTAATTTACCCCAAACGATTACTAAGTTGTTGATAAAGTATGCATACTGTATTTTTTAGGCAATGTATTTATGACAAAATATTTGTTCCTGTTTGGAAAAAACATGCTATGACACTAACAAGCACATAGTTAATTTTGATATGTATGTATACATTTGTTTTGAAAAAAAACAAAACATCATAGGATAAAATGCAAAAGAATGCTTTTTGTTTGTCAAAGCTTATGCTTTATGCTTTTGACTTTGAGCTGACATTTTGATTGCTTTCCCCACTATATACAGTATGTCTGCGCAGTGCAATAGCTGAGAGCAGAAGGAACATAGATATTTCCTGCCAGTGTACATGTACAACAGGGGTCAAATGTTATGATGTTGGTTCCCCTGGGGCTTGCAAAGATTAATTACAAATTTAACAGCAATTAATGTTAATATTTTTCAATAAAAAGTTACAATATGCAGTATGCCTGTTGTTAATCATAAATATATTACTAATGTCTATGCGGGTGGATTATTTCACAAGATTCCTCTGTCAAATGTGTTTGTCTAGGGCTTTGTCCTGTGTCATATACATGAGGCGAGACACAGTTGATGTTTAGTTACAGTTATTGATGACCGTGTCTAAAAATGATATTTCATCCAGAGCATGTATTCAGGTAAGATTTGGTAAGAAATGTGAAAGCTTGAATGTAGTTCAGTTGTCTCTTGAACATCACAGCGAGGTTGATTTATTTGTTTTTGTTTGTTTTTGTTCAAGGTGGTTCAATTCCCTGCTAATAATTTGATTGACAGCATTACCATATTCTGGCTGACATGTAAAGCACTGAGTAATAGAGTATGTAAAGTGAAGTGAATCACAATGTGGCACTGGCAATATCAGGATGGTTTAAACCCCTCTAATACAGTCACGGGTTTGTTTGACAGATTAACAGTGTTGGGCAGTAACTAGTTACTAGTATATACTGTAAAATTACTTTTTCCAGTAACTAGTAGTATAGTAACTACTGGATTTTTCTAAAACTGTAATAATATTACAATTACTAATCCAATAATGCTCCAACTAATAATTAAATAATTACTGCGTTACAACAATGATATTTCTGGGCCTAGCAAACTTAGGGTAGGCTTATTGAACCACCCTGTCCAATCATCTGGTTTGAGAGGCTGCAATGTTTTCACTTTGGCTGATTATTCACTCCTAAAGTGTATTATTGTTCCAATAAAGAGGATTCAATTCTAAAATGAGCTGGCTACACGGGTTGTCATTTTTCGTAAGGGGAGAGGCAGGGTAGTAATTGTGAAAATAATATAGTAATGTAACTAGTAACATAACTAATTATTTTTAATACCCAGTAATAAGTAAGATAATATTATTACTTTTTGAAGGAGTAATAAATAAATAGTAACTTATTACTACTCCTGAGTAACTTGCCCAACACTGCTGACTAATATCACTTTAAGAAGCCACTCAGCTAACAGTATATAAATCAGAGAGAAACAGTTGGAGGCAAACCAGAGTCTACAGGGAATATGTTGTATATCCCATACATGTTTCCACTTAAAGGTTCTCCTAACCCTTCAGGCCCATAGTATGGCTAGGCCTCCCCAGAGGCTCGAGAAGTGCTAATCCACTGGAACAAATTGCAAAACCAGATCTAAATCTGTTCTCTGTGACAGCAATCAGGCAGCCATCGCATTACATGCAGTGCCCGAGTACAGGGTCTCGGACATTATTGCAAACGGTTATATAAGAATTGATGTGGGTTGCTATGTGGGGGAAAACATATATTTCAGGTGGCATCGTTACATTTAAAACAAATGTTTTATCTATGTTTTAAGTATTTGTCAAATTACTGTAATCTGACCATCATTATACAAACAAAATATGACTTGTGTGTCCCTACAGTCTTGGTCTACAGCAGGGCTGTTCAATTCCGGTTCTAGAGGGCCGCTGCCCTGCATGTCTTAGATGTCTCCCTGCTCCAACACCCCTTTCTAATGAGGTTGTTAGAAGCCTGATAACAACCCAGACATTAGAATCAGATGTGTTGGAGCAGAGAGACATCTAACACATGCAGGGCAGCGGCCCTCCAGGACTGGAATTGAACAGCCCTGCTGTACAGTAATGCAAAGATCTGTCTATAACTTTTTTGCTTGTGTCTATACTTTGAAATGAGCAACTAAGATTGGCATGTGTGCCATGTACAGTACTGTGTGTGTGTGTGTGTGCGTGCCTGCGTGTTTGTGTGTGTGTGGGGTACAGTACAGTGCACTGCTATCTATCTGGGTGTAGAACTCAGCAAAATAGACTCCACTCAGGTTTCCACTCTCAGCCTTCATGATTAGATTCTCTAAGGGCTTCAGTAAGATAACAGCAGCGACGATAAGCCTTTTCATGGCGGGAAGTCTGTCATTGTGTGTGTGTGTGTGTATGTACTATGTGTATGCAAGCACGTTTGTGCGTGTACATATGTGTATGTTTGCGTGTAGGTGTGTGTGGTGCGCACTTTATGTGCTGTATGTTTGCACGTGAGTGCGTGTACTGTAAGTGTGTATGTGTGTGTGTGTGTGGTGCGCACTTTATGTGCTGTATGTTTGCACGTGAGTGTGTGTAGGTGTGTGTTTGCGTACTATGTGTATGTTTGCACGTGTGCACATAGAGGTGAGGGGTGAACACCATGCACAGTGAGTATGTGTCGTTGTTGTCAAGGCCACAGGCTCCTCTGCAGAGAGCAAGGCAAAATGAAGGTTAAGGTCTAAGAAGATTATTACATCTGCACATCGAAGCCTTCCTCTGTTTGTGTATGTCCTCATTACTCTGACTTGCACACATGCACACACACATGCACACACACACACTTACAGGCACCGGGCAAAGCATTGTACATGGGAAATTCATTGTAAAGGTTACATTGTCACAGTCGACACATCCCAGTCAATCCAGAGTCCAGTTGAGTCTGGGCGAGTCTGGTTGAGTCCAGTTGAGTCTAGTTGTCCAGTTGAGTCTGGTTGAGTCTAGTTGAGTCCTGTAAGTCCTGCTGAGTCATGTAGGAATTGTGCACATGGGCCAGGAGCTCATGGTGCTCAGCCTGGGGAGTGCAACATCAGATATGTAAAGTGGAAAGAGTCCTTGCTCCAAGTGAAGGAGTTCAAGTACCTCGGGGTCTTGTTTGCGAGTGAGGGGACATTGGAGCGGGAGATTGGCCGGAGAATCTGAGCAGTGGGAGCGGTATTGCAATCACTTTACCGCACCGTTGTGATGAAAAGAGAGCTGAGCTGGAAGGCACCGAAAGAACAAGATCACGCGTACAAGTGGTCGAAATTTTCTCAGAAGGGTGGCTGGCTTCTCCCTTAGAGATAGAGTGAGAAGCTCAGCTATCCGTGAGGAACTCGGATTAGAGCCGCTGCTCCTTTGCGTCGAAAGGAGCCAGTTGAGGTGGTACGGGCATCTAGTAAGGATGCCTCCTGGGTGC
>JAODOY010003396.1:0-11549 GCA_025399855.1 Forbesichthys papilliferus
CGTGTTGTGGTTGCTGCCCTCTACTGGCAAGTGCACCGGGTCATTTTGACCCATAGGACAGCGCGAGGGTTAAATGGAGTCATTTGATTCCAGTTGCATTTTGGACTTGACAGCATTTATACTTTTTAATTAATCAACAGCTTTAATAAAACAGTGAGACTGACATATGGTCCTAATACTCCTAGATATTAAAAAATACCATCCTCAAGTTGACTTGTAGTAAAGTGTTTAAACTTTTACAATGATAAATATATTGCTACTTATTCAAATAATTGTCAGAAAGCGCTGAACAAGTAAACGTATCATTAAACACAGTAATTAATACTTTAGAATCTATAATGAGCATAATTACTATGATGTGTTCTTTAACTGTCCTGTAACATTTTGATTGAATATTGATATTAGTTATTAATACACTTGATATTTATATTAGTTATTAATGCACTTTCACATTCTTATCTCACAATGTACAATAGCTCACCTCATCCTTAATAAGATGGACAAGCCTGTCTTTCACTAGTTTAGCTTAGGCTTAGTTGACAATGTTGTCTGACTCAGGTCCTTCTGCCTGCTCACTAGTCACTGACTTCATAAGCCAAGCTAGCAGCTAAACCGTTCACCAGACCTGTATGAACTTCGGCATTAGGCCTGCGTCCTTATACCTACCTACGGGTTAGGGTGAAATGATCTTAAATAGTGTATGTTTAGTGTCTCTGGGTTAAGGTGAAATGATCTTAAATAGTGTATGTTTAGTGTCTCTGGGTTAAGGTTAAATGATCTTAAATAGTGTATGTTTAGTGTCTCTGGTGTCACGCTGCTTCTTCTTCTGTGTGGCAGGGGCAGATATGGACGATGCCTCCAGCAGTATCTCGACTCTAGAGCGCTCCCTAGCGGCCCGGAGGCCCACCAGATCAAAGATGATGATTCCTATGGACACACAACCCAGCAACACACGTAAGTGTGTGTGTGCATATATGCATGTGTGTAATGCCTTATACCTGCAGTGGCTATATTTCATGAACAACATGAAATGCATGTAATGTCTAAAATATGTTTTGTATTTATAAGTATTCTAGATACAATTTGAATGATGTTTTCGTTTGATTTTCTCTGACCCTCTAGCGGTGGTCAGTGCCATCCCGGTGCCAGCCTTGGAGACCAGCCAGTACCCGACCTGTGGATATACTCTGCCCCAGTTCAGCCTGAGGACACTCACCCTGCCCCGCGGATACACTCCAGGTTTCCCCCTAGCTAGCATTGGGCTAATAGCTGCTAGCACTGTGCTAATACTTCACCTAGCTAGCACTGTGCTTATACTTCACCTAGCTAGCACTGTGCTACCACCTGCTAGCACTGTGCTAATACTTCACCTAGCTAGCACTGGGCTAATACTTCACCTAGCTAGCACTGTGCTACCACCTGCTAGCACTGTGCTAATACCTTACCTAGCTAGCACTGTGCTAATACCTCAGCTAGCTAGCACTGGGCTAATACCTCACCTAGCTAGCAGTGTGCACGGGCCCGCGGTGCCGTACAAACCTTTTGGGGAAGCAGGTTTGTGTGTCACTGGATCTGGACAATGCACCTGATTCAGGCTGTAACTCGTAGCAACAGGAGGTCATTTGGAGATGGAAAAGATGTCAATTGTGTTAACATTTTATTTACACATTTCAAATTAATCTAAAAAATTATCATATGAATTCTGACAGCTCTAAATCTAATGTAATCTAATGTGATAATCTAAATCTAAATTAATATAATATAATAATTTAAAGTAATTTTATGTAATAATCTAATGTATTTTAATGTAGTAATCTAATGTAGTGTAATCATGTAATCTAATGTAGTAATGTAATCTAATCTAATGTAATCATGTAATGTAATGTAGTAATGTAGTGTAATCATGTAATCTAATGTAGTAATGCAATCTAATGTAGTGTAATCATGTAATGTAATCTAATGTAGTAATGTAATGTAATCTAATGTAATCATGTAATCTAATGTAGTAATGTAGTGTAATCATGTAATGTAATCTAATGTAATCATGTAATCTAATGTAGTAATGTAGTGTTCTCCTCTCTAGAAGGCTCCACCAATCCTCTTCTGCAACAGCAGACACAGGCTCCGCCTCCTCTGTTACCTGGTGACCCTGTGATAAGCTCCGCCCACCCTGAGGAGCCCCAGGTGGGTGGAGCCACCAGGACCATCCCCACGGCGTGCGTGAGACCGAGCGGACCCCTGCGGAGCTTCACGGCCCCGCCCCTGCTAGCCCCGCCCCCTGCCGGAGGGGGTGGAATCGAGGCGAAAGTCTACACCTCCATGAGCAGCCAGCCAGGTGGGACTTGCTCTCTCTCTGTTTCGCCATGTGCCATGTGAATGATTCACATGATTCATGTAAAACTCTACTATAGTTTCCTTACCTTAATACAATTATAATAGACCCTGGTCACACATTTGCCGTACCGGAAATTGTCATACCAGGGTACCAGGGTAAACAGCAGCCGCAATATGGAAATACCGCAAGGCTGGCGATATAAGTGTTTTGCAGCCACCCTAACATAGTTTTCGTTGACTGATTTAAAGCCAAGAATGTAAGATATTTCACAAAAACATGCATGAAGCTGAAGGTAACGTTGCTAAGCAACTGTTACGTTATGATTGTCAATCCATTTTAAAGTATAATAATACATAAAAGTATAGTTCAATATTTTATTTAATACTATAATCTATTGTTGGGTGCCAATCACAGTACAGTAAAGTAAATTAGGAAAGAACAGGAGTCTCGTAAGCGTGAGGTTCTACTATGTAGGGAATAATCCAAAAATATCTTTTTATAATCGATGTGACAACAGACGGCCTTTTAATTTTCATTTGCACATGATTGTCTAATCGTACACAAAACCTTCTGAGGTCGTGCTTGTTTGAGAAGTGGTGGCAAGCAAGGTAGGGGTGTTATAGTTACGGGCCACTCTGTAATACTAACTGTGTGTAGTATGTCTGGCTACCGCTAATGTTTCTTACCCTGTTATGATGATTTCCAGTGTGACACACTATTCTATTCTATTGAATAATAATTCATAATCAAGTATAATAAATAAAATAAAGTCACACACTGACATTCATGAGATCAGATGTTTATTGTCTGATTGGTCCTTGTCATATAACAGCAGGCTCTATGATACACTAGGCTGTATTGTACACTAGGCTGTATAGTACGCTAGGTATGCTAGGCTAGGTATATTATGCTGTATAGTACGCTAGGCTAGGCTAGGTGTGGTAAGTTTTGCTGTATAGTACGCTAAGCTAGGTGTGGTATGTTATGCTGTATAGTACGCTAGGCTAAGTGTGGTACGCTAGGCTAGGTGGGGTATGTTATGCTGTATAGTACGCTAGGCTAGGTGTGGTATGTTATGCTGTATAGTACGCTAGGCTAGGTGTGGTACGCTAGGCTAGGTGTTGTATGTTATGCTGTATAGTAGGCTAGGTATGGTACGCTAGGCTAGGTGTTGTATGTTATGCTGTATAGTACACTAGGCTAGGTGTGGTATGTTATGCTGTATAGTAGGCTAGGCTAGGTGTGGTACGCTAAGCTAGGTGTTGTATGTTATGCTGTATAGTACGCTAGGCTAGGTGTTGTATGTTATGCTGTATAGTACACTAGGCTAGGTGTGGTACGTTAGACTAGGTGTTGTATGTTATGCTGTATAGTACGCTAGGCTAGGTGTGGTATGCTAAGCTAGGTGTTGTATGTTATGCTGTATAGTACGCTAGGCTAGGTGTGGTACGCTAGGCATGTTACTCTAGCTGTTTATGTGTAGCCTGGCACACTAGGCATGTCATCAGAAGGTTCTAGTGAGACAGCAGTGAATCAAACCCATGATTGACAGGTGCCAGCGTGCCGCAGGTGAAGACAGCGTCACTCGGCCAGGCGGGAAAGGCTCGCTCCCCGCTACTTCCTGTCTGCGTGCCGACCGCCCCTGACCTCCCCGAGGGAGCAGAGGACCCCACTGCTAATGTACGTTCACACATGCTAACATACACACACACAGCAGTCATAGCCTTGCTAATGCTAACATACACACACACAGCAGTCATAGCCTTGCTAATGCTAACATACATACACACACAGCAGTCATAGCCTTGCTAATGCTAACATACACACACACAGCAGTCATGTTCATGTATTATGTGCTGTATATGTAATAATATATGTATGTATATATTAATGTATTAATAATGTAGTAGTAGTAATGTATTAATAATGTAGTAGTTATGTATTAATAATGTATTAATAATGTTGTAGTAGTAGTAATGTATTAATAATGTATTAATAATGTAGTAGTTATGTATTAATAATGTATTTGTTGTAGTAGTAGGAATGTATTAATAATGTATTAATAATGTTGTAGTAGTAGTAATGTATTAATAATGTATTAATAATGTAGTAGTTATGTATTAATAATGTATTTGTTGTAGTAGTAGGAATGTATTAATAATGTATTAATAATGTATTTGTTGTAGTAGTAGTAATGTATTAATAATGTATTAATAATGTTGTAGTAGTAGGAATGTATTAATAATGTATTAACAATGTGTGTGCAGGTCTATGAGCAAGACGATCTGTCAGAGCAGATGGCCAGTCTTGAGGGTCTCATGAAGCAGCTCAATGCCATCACAGGCTCCGCCTTCTAACATCCATCTCCACCCCCTTACAGTGCACCGCCCACTCCACTGTATAAACACGTTACCTGGCAACCTGCCTAAATACACAGAGGGACATATAAACGTTTGCGCTTGACGGCAGTTTTCCCTCTTTCATCAATCCTGCCTTCCTATTGGACAAAAGACAGCCTGCCCCCCCGAGCACCACCCAATCCTGCCGCGTCAGTCCTGGGATGTATGGGGCCCTGCTGCTGTGCACACACGCACACGTAGGCGCACACGTGCACACACACACACACACACACATTACCTGTTGCTGCTCTGTGGGTCTGTTGACATAAGGACAGATGCTCTGCTGAGAACACACACACACACACACAACACACACATTTGGGACTATGTGGTGCGGCAGCCATCTTGGTCTCATGAAGGAACTTGGACATTATAATAATAATGATTATTAGATGCGTTGACCTTTATATTTGTTTATATTTATACTGGTATATTTGATTATGTAGTCAGACAAACTTACCTCCATGTGTGTGTGGGTGTTTAGATGAGAACACCTCTACTTCATCCTCATATTCCAGCTGGACGCTTCGTATTTGGCAGTAGCTTCTCACCATTACTGAAGAGTTGTGCACACCACACACACACCCCCTTATGGTGGTCCACTGTGAGTACACACGTATGGTACCAGCTCCTCTCTACTCTGGAATGTCCTTCAGTAGACATCTTGGCCAACCGTCAACCAGCTCTCACATAACAGGTAGACTAAATGAAAAGTAGCATCTGCTTCAGAAGTTGTCGTAGGCTATGTATGACGAAGTGGCAACTGAATCCAATCAGTAGTCTGCATTGGTCACATCCCTCCTTGGTATCGCCTCAGCTCGCTTCACCTCCACAAAGCAGTTACTATGGAAAAAGCCGAGTTGAGCTGGTACCAGCAGTGGAAAAGCACCATTAGACTTTACATGGTGAAACTTTCACGCAACTAGTTGCCAGTTTCATGAACCCTAATTCCAATGCATTTTGACAGTTTATTTAACTAAAATTAGCTGTCATTTTATTGCACCAACATTGTGCATGAATGCTAAACATTTTGTGCAAATATAAAAATGTGGTTTTAGTTTCAATCACAGAACTAGGCCTACAGATCTGGTTGAAACCAGTTGAAATGGTTTGAAAATATACAACTTCAAATGTTTTGATGTCATCACTGTCACGTTATCAGCGTTGTGATTGGCCGTTGCATGCAACTAGTTTCAGTTACACCACGCAGCTCAGGTGCAGCTTAGTTTCACCCAGAGCCATGTGAAGAGAAAGTTGCGTCATCCCCTTTCACTCTAATGGACGGACCATTTGTTTCCACAGCAACAGAGCCTCAAAATAGTTCCCTAAAAGTTAGCCTAAATACTAAAAGCACACTATAAATTATATTTTAAATGTAAATCGGTGCATTTATTGACTACCAAAAACCAAAAAATTAACTATTTGGCCATAGGTGTGCCTCTCCATGTGACCGCTGACAATTTTGATCTTTCGTAGGTGTAACTGTTATTTCCATGGTTCTGGTTTCACCTAAGTTTCACTGTGTAAAGCCACCCTCAGTCATGGCTGCCATGACAACCACGCTGATGGGTTTCCAAGAATGTGACGTTTGTCTCTTATGGGATGTTCCACCGTTTAGGCAGGGCACGCACACATGTCCTTTAAGCTGGATGTGTTCAGGCGCGCTGTGACGTTCAGCACTGTTGTCTCGTGGGTCGTGGGTGCTTCAGCAGACACATGTTGGTTCCCCTGTCGCTTAGCAACACACACGCCACTATGTTGGCTCCCCTGTCGCTTAGCAACACACGCCACTATGTTGGTTCCCCTGTCGCTTAGCAACAGACACTCCACCACGTTGGTTCACCCGTCGCTTAGCAACACACGCCACCACGTTGGTTCACCCGTCGCTTGGCAACACCAACTCTCTCACACACACACATTCAATGTTCTATTTGAACATCAATCAGTTTGCCTGTGGTGCTTCTGTTACATTAAAGCTACAATACGTAAGATATCTTGGCACAGTGATGACACCATCTGGTCATGAATACAACTGCACTCGTTCTTTATAATGGCAGAAGACGTTGCTGATGGTTTATTGTAGTTGCAGCCTGTTGTAGACACCTGCACCCTGCAGGCGGGAGATGGCATCCAGGGGAAGACCGGTGACAATACAATAAGCAGTCCAGAAGGGGGCAGACTTCTCTAGACATCAGATTTACTGTAACATTGAATATGTTTAATCTGCAATCCACATTTCTGTTCTGCTGATGAAACTACATTACAATACAGTGAATTATTCCAATTATGATTCAAATAACAATAATTTTTACTTATTTTCTTAATATACAGTAGGCTACGCTTACAGCATTGAAAGGCTTAGCTGCAACCGTGCGTTCCGTACTTAAACTGTGAGGGGCAGGGGGTTTTCAGGAAGGGAATCGTGACCATTTTCTAGTGAAATTTAATATATAATTATTCATAAATATTTTGAGTGCAAATTGGTGTGAAAATTCCTAAAATGTTAATTTAGTTTAGCAAAGAACATTGAACGTTAAAAAAAATAATAGGTCTACATGAACCACTGTGCGTTACTCACAATGTATTGCCAGTCAAACGGGATGAAAACAGGGATGAAAATCATTTCATTCTTGAGTGCCAAATTATAAGGTGTATAAAATGTTTCTTTTTTGCTTCTGAAGACAAAAGATTCAGCTCCTCTTGCAATAAAGAATCATTATGGTTGGCAAAAGAACCGGTTGAATTTGCAACCACATAAGCACCCCCAAAGCTCATATAGCCTACTTAGGCCTACAACTTTAGATCTTTAATCATTGTTACAATTTCTGAATCGTTATATCCCCACGTTAGCTTAGCGATGGCAATATTTAAGAGTGTCCATTTTGTTTCTTGTTTAAGTGATGATGGGGATTGTTTTATCATGATGCGCTTGTCCAGCAGAAGAGGTGAAAGCAGGCTGGAGGTTTTGTAAGGCGCTGGAGAATAAAGCCAGCTTCTTTTTTAATAGAAATGTTAATCCAATGTTGCATTGTCTTTTGTTTTTTCATAAATAAAGTTTTTGATACAAAATAAAAACTGTTTCATTGTTAATAGGTTCTGTAGCTTAGGCTCTCTTTAAACATAAATCTAATTAAAATGAAACGTGCAAGTACGAACGTTAGTGAACATTTGTGTGATTAGCGTGGCCAGAGTGACCAACGTCATCAACGTGACCAGAATGAGGCGGTGCCAAGCTGTTGTGGCTACTGATGCTCCTGTTAAATTAATAGATGGTTAAATTGCCAATATGTCTTGTTTCTTCAGATTTCAATCATCCAATCTACCAATCAACACCAAACGAGTCAACAGCAAAGAAAAGGGTTTTTGTCATTGTCAGAAGTTTTGACGTGTTTCATAGACGTAACCTGCTTAACCTGCACTGCTGCTCAGCCCACACATGCATGTTTCTTACTAATGTGGCTCCATTTAAAAGGAACATTTTCAGGCTTTCCAATGGTTTAAAATGTATTGCCAATAAGCATTGTTACAACAAAGAAACTATCTACCAATCACAAATGTCCTTACTTTGTGTGGTATGTTTACATTTACAATGCTACCATTGTCTTTATTACTAATATGACAATATTGTTAACATGTATCTAGCAAACACATTGCTAATGGGAGGATATTGTTGCGTGCGGTCTGCACCACTTTGTTTGTGCTACTATTTATAGAGCCAGGCTTTACAAATACAAGAATGGGCAGCTAACAAACCATGAGCAAATATTTATTGCATTAGCCAAGGTGCATTAGCTTAATAAAACCCTTGTTTTATATATTTATTTATAAATGTACAATGTAAGATGTCCTTGATTGTTTTGAAAGGCGTCCTGAAAATAAATGTATTATTATTATTATTATTACATTGAAAAAGTAGGGTAACTTCAAAACATCAGCAAGAAAACAAAAAGGATGTGGGGAATATTATATTTGTGTTCAGTTGTCCTTTTGACTCGCTGACTATACATTTTAAATTGAAAATATTTGAGAGCACACAACAGCTTTTCATTGCTTAACATATCTGACATACAGCATGCAACCGGTTAAAGGTGTGGTAAACTAAAACACATTTTGTCAAATTCAGCGAATATCTCCTCACAGTTCGTCAATTAGTTCTGTGTGCTCGCTGAAAAGAAATCTGTTGTTTCCACATCCACCTAATGCTCTACACTCAGGTTGAGTGGTAGAGCAAGTTGATACCAACAATAGTAGCAACACTGATTGGTTAAAGGTTATCAAATTGTTTCCAAATTACCCAGAGGTAAAGGCCCACCCAGAAGGATGCACTTGTCCTGACCCTGTTCACCAAGTTAATGTTGGGTCTGGTTGCATCAGGCTACCAATCAGAAACTGGACCAAGAAAACCGTCTCACACACAATATTTTATAGTATTTTTAAAATACAAAATACAACACAATAAAGTATGTTTATACAAAAGATGAAGCCATTTTCAACAACCTTATCAAATACAGGCTACACGTTTCGTTGTATTTCTACTCCCGTGTACTGCGTCGTACTGAGACAGTATTCTGAGTAGAAAGCAGCTCTGTTCGAGTAACGGACGTGACGTGTCACGCAGACAAACAATAGCCCAGTGTTTTCGGAGCAGAGCCATGATCCTCCGTACGCAAACGCCAAGAGGACTTTGAATATTACGTGCTTATTTATACACACAGGCAGCTAGGGTGCTGTATAGTAAACTACGTTTGTAAACTAGAGCGGGGTTAGCGCATCGGCGTCATGGCGGCAGACAGACGCGACGAGAAAGGTACTGCTAATGCTACAGTAGCATGCTAGGCTAGCTGCTGATGCTACAGTTTGATTTAATTTAATATTTGATTATGAAATAACATTATGTATTGTTTAATATTACAAGAAAGTAGTAACGTGATGGTGCTTATTATTATTGTTATTATATATGTGGTTATTATTGTGTTTTGTTAACATAGCTGTCTGGTTATCGTTGTTAATATTAGCAGCTATTCTTAATTAAGCTAGCTAGTTAGCTCTGGTTAACGTGGGGACTATTATTGTTACGGGTGTGTATTGTTATACATGTTATACCTCGCAAAGTATGTAATTAGCATAGTAGCGTCTGTTGTTAATGGCGTAATAAAGTGTATTATATTATTATTATTATTATTATTATTATTATTAATAAAAAGATATGTACTATTACATAATTACCATTATTGTTGGTGTGTTATGCAGTGTTTTGGTGAAAGATTTACCCTAAGAGTTTAATTTACCCAGCTAGCAATACCGGTAATGTAATACTTATGCGAGAAGTGTAGTTATGAAGTTGTATTCTCATTCAATAATTCCAGTTGATCATGTAGCAGAGGTTTTCACCAATGTGCAGCAGTTGCTGTTTTGCTCAAAGATGCTGACAGGAAGACCAGGCATGTCTGAGAGCAACGCTGTGATCCAGACAACTCGGTGGCCCATTATTGTGTGAGGTCAACCCAGGACATTGGGGTATATGGATTTGCCTTGAGTTCACAAGTAGGAACTCTATTAGTAGGCAATATATTTTATCAAGTAGGTCCGATATTCTGGACGTCCGAGTTGTATGGAACGCAGCGCACAATTCCACTAATGTTTACACACCTTTATTTAACCAGGTAAAAGACTCATTGAGATTAAAATCTCTTTTCCAAGAGTGACCTGGTAAAGAGGGCATCTTAAAACGTCCACATACAACATTTAAACACAATGTCCACCATACAATTACAGCACCAAAATAAATGAAAAACATAAAACTAACAATCATAGTCAATTAGACGTGAAGTAATTGCAATCATCCCCCAAACGAAATACAAAGTCTTTAAATTAAACCAATTCACGCAGCTCTCATCATTCCAGGTAGTTGGGCGGCATACTTAAAAGCTTTCTTGCCCAATTCAGTACGCACCCGGGGAACAGACAATTTCAACGTGTCGTGAGAGCGCAGGCCATATATACTTTCACTTTTTGAGAGTAAAGTGCATACATAATCTGGAACCAACCCGAGAGTTTCATATATAAAAGTCAACCAATGAGTGCGCCTGCGTTTAGCCGGGAGCGGACTCTAACTAGCTAGAGCTGGTCGTGTTTGTCTGTGTGTGATGATGGATGGTTGTTTGTTGTGCAGAGGGCGAGCTGAGCGTTCTTGAGGACATTCTGACAGAAGCTCCAGACCAGGATGATGAGCTCTACAACCCTGAGAGTGAGCGAGATGTCTCC
Organism: Forbesichthys papilliferus; assembly: GCA_025399855.1. Taxonomy (NCBI): domain Eukaryota; kingdom Metazoa; phylum Chordata; class Actinopteri; order Percopsiformes; family Amblyopsidae; genus Forbesichthys; species Forbesichthys papilliferus. The sequence goes on from JAODOY010003396.1 coordinate 10,999, forward strand.
GACAAGAAAGGTCTGTTGTAATGTCTTTAGCAAGAAAGGTCTTTTTAGAATGGTTTGTTTGGTTCTTGGCAGCGCTGTTGCCCTAACATGCATGTTACCATGTGCCCTAACATACGTTTTACCATGGCGTGTGCCCTAACGTGTTACCATGTGCCCTAACATGCGTGTTTCCATAGCGTGTACCCTAACATGTGTGTTACAATGTGTGTTACAATGTGCCCTAGCTCTACCAAAGGAGCACAAGTGCTCCTGTTAAAATATTTAGGAGCGCAGACTAGGGATGGGTACTGAAACCCTATATGATCGTATCTACCAGACCGAATTAAAACGCAGACTTTTCTTGGACTGGATCACTGGAACCTTCACTGAAAGGTAGGTTTGGGTACCATTCACATTTGAATCAATACTGGTGCCTGTACGGTACCTCAAATTCTGTACCGGTACCTAAACGGTACTTTTTTCGGTACTTTACTTTTTGTAATAATAATTTTTATTCATTTAATTTAATGTTGCCTAGGGAAAAAAATTGCCTGACTGACTCTTTACAAACA
>JAODOY010003397.1:0-11548 GCA_025399855.1 Forbesichthys papilliferus
TATATAGTAGTTTTAAGATAATTGTTAATTAAGTAATAGTTTTAAGATAATTGTTTGACAATTAAATTAGGTAAAACATAATTTAATGTGATTACTGGCAAATGACACCTAAAAAAAGTATATAGGTTATAGATAATTGCTCTGGAATTTTAACTATAGCCTACTTTCAGAGGTTAATAGGCCTATATTGCGTCTAGCAGAATTACAATTTAACATTCCTAAAACGCAAGCATATTTGCATTTAATAAAGAACAAAATACATGACGTTTTTAACCGTTTATTTATTTAATGCAGAAATAATATTTTAATTTAAATATTTACCTATCTATAAAATTACAGTTTAAGAGATGGGACAACAGATATTGCCTCAGGTATACACATTCATCACAATAATGGCGCGGATCTTGCACTGTATGAGCATAATTTGACTATTCAATGGATTGTTTTGCTATCTGCATCATGTGCATTTGACCTAGTCGTGCACATCAATTCCTTGCTATTTGGGCACAGCAGGCGTTGTGAATAATTGAAAGTCTGTCAGGGAATATTCACTCCTGCATCACTCTACTGTTTCGTTGCGCTGTCTATTTTTCATATCTTGGGAAAATGCCTGGAGGTCCACGACGCGCCGATAACCGTAGCTCATGAGCTCAAATAAGCGGAAAGCTTCAGAATGCCGTGAAACGAATAAAATATTGATTCATCCAATAACCCCGGTGAAGAACAAATGCCGTTGTCTGCTGTGAATAATTAAAATGATGTGTTGTGTCCTTAAAGCGTTTGTACAACATCATAGCAATTGTGAGGCAGCTCGAAATATCTAGCACAAAATATCTGCAGGTAAGTCAATAAGACATCCGCGAGTGCATTTGACCATGTCAATGGGATAAGAACTTGAAGATGGGGGGCCAGTTCCCAGACACTACGCGGGCTTGGTGATAGGGTCTCCCCGGCCTCTGCATGTCATCTGTCTGCACCTAAGGGGCTCCTGCGTCACCGCAGCTTCCAAATTAGAATAACATGCTTTTATTTATTTCACATTGAAGGGCCAGGCCCATTTATAGCAAGTGATCCAGTGATTTTATGCAGAGCCGACCTCCGGGACAACGCTCATTTAAAATTCAAGAAGTCAGCATAATAATTTAGAGAAAAATGCATCTGGCATGTATCAACAATATGCAACACTAATAACCTAGGGGTCAAGTCTTGGGTACAAATAGAAATATTGTCACTTGCTAAGCCAGTGAAGACAATAAAGCCTAAATATTGCCAACCTATATTATTTCCAGTATAGTTTTGCTCATAACAAATATTTTGTAATAAGCGGTTCATATACTGTTTCCTTTTCAAGTGTTGCAAGACGAGCGAGTCCACGCTTTGTGTAAACAGCGCGGCTCTGTGGCGAAGAGTAGAGAGTAAAATGATGATGGCAGGATAAACTACAGGCACTGCATGTTACTGACAAAGTGCAAAAAAACACCGCTGGATAATATTTATATGAAAAACTAAAATAAAACTGTAGCCTACGTTCTCAAAAAAACTTCGTAACGGAAAGCTATATACGTATCCAGCCCATATATGGTCAAGCTATGCCAAAATAGGCCTAACTGGGGCTGCATGCATATGACATACAAATGCGGTCATTTAGACTTATAGGCCTATAGGCCTACTAAAAAGAAACACATTAGATATGTGTGGAATAAATAAACGAATTTAAAAAAGCTAATGCAATGTTATATAGACTATTGGGCCCATTTAGTAATTATTATAATTGTCAATTAATTTGCATTTACCAGTATTTACTAACCCTAACCCTAACCCTATACTATATTAATGATATTAAAACTGACAACATTCAGTCTAAAATCACTTATAATTATAATTATAACTATAATTATAATTATATGAATATCCATAATAATAATTATTATTATTATACTCATTATTATTATTATTATTATTATTATATTTTGTAAGGACATTCTTTCATGTAAATGTTTTACTTTAACTTGACAAGTTTTTCAGGAAATTACTTGTGTAAAGGATCATGGTTTATATAATTTTAATTAAAAAAGAAAGTATACAACTAACATAAAGACATTTAACATAATGTTACCAAAATAAATATAATTTAAATAATAATTTTCCAGATTCTTTGAATGGCACGAATCAATTAAACTGAGCATATAGGGCTAAGCAGGCAATGTTGACGTGTTCAGTATGCTGAAGTGTAAAACTTTTTTTTTTTTTTTTTTTTAATCTTAAAAAAGCCATTATCTGGCATGTTAATTATACTTATTTATGAAAAAAGAGATACATAGGCTAATAATATTGGCCACCGCCGGCTGGTCTGTAAGTAGCAGCATGATCCACGTTTGAGTTATAGAATAATTGAGGACTCGTGGTCTAAATGGCTTGTTTTTAAAGGATGTATCTCGTTTCCGTTAAGGATTAATTTGTCTTTTAAACGACATTCGAATAGACACGGTGGCAGTTGCTCGTTCAACCCTGTTCCAAATTGCTTCCATACAGAGGTCATGACTCGCAGTCCATTAAAGACTCTCCAGACCATTTTTCACTGAAGTGTTCTGCTAAGAAGCTTTCGAGTTATCTTACTCAATTTTATTTTATTTTATTTTATGGCATACATACATTATTATTATTATTATTATTATTATTATTATTATTATTATTATTATTATAATTATTATTATTGTTATTATTATATAATGTCAAATATTATAATAACACACAATTAAATAAATTATAATAAATAAATACATAAATGGCAGGTAGAGCAGACACACATTAGTCTACGAGGAAGGCAAACATACCATATAGCATTTTTTTCTGTTTTCTTGTTGGCGTTACAGGTAGCCTAATTTAGATACATTTTTAAAGGTAGGTAATGATTTGGTTTTCAAAACATATCATTTGTCCTTTAGACATATTTTATCAGTGAATAAATCAAAATAATAGGCTTGGCTGAGGTAATAACGGCAGGAACAACAGTAATCTTCTTACGCCTATCTTGACTCCTCGGGGTTCGGCCCTTTGGAGCCTAGAGCAGGAGAGTCGAGAGTCCTTGTTTTCCTCTATAGTTAAAACCCGTGGCCCTCGCTGGCAGCCATTCTCTCGGAAGAAGTTTTTACCTGAAATTAAATCCGTCTGACTTAACAAGGAGGGAGAACGTTGGAAAGAGAAAGGCAGTTGTTAGCTTCAGCATTCTGCACTATGTCATTGGCCAGAAGTATTTGACAGTTCGAATTATCTGTAAATAGTTCATTAAACTGTGTATGAGTTCCCCTTGTGCTGCGCAGTCCACTTCTGGTAAGATTTACAAATGATAACATAAACACTGTGGAAAAAAAGAGAGAAACTTAACTCTCGTTTGAAAGAGGTGGAGGAGGGGGGCGCATATAGAATTTGATCAGGGCCCATTAGCAACAAAACAGAGGAGGTCGCGTAATGAGCTTTGGAAAGTATATTGAGTGTTTGGGCCAGGCCTACTTGAGCCAGAGATATTCTCATCCAAGCACACATCATTCCAGCAAGCTGAGCTGCAGGTATTCTAATATCATATGTTCTATGAATTTATTTATTTTAAGGAAAAGGCATATGGCAACTAAATATGTTGATGTCCATATCTCTATAAGTGAGAGAGGCGGGTAAAGAAAGTAGCTCTAATACTTCAGTGAGTCACTCAAATAATATCTGGTTCTGCCAGTAAAATGTTTATGCTATGTTTATCTCCAGTTAATTTGCCTCCCTGATATACAGCAGCCAAATTAATTAAATTCTTGGATGCTGAAGTTCACCAGAAAATCGCACTCCTATATGTAAAGATAAAGCTTAAAGGCTCATTGTTAAATAATAAGGCACAAGCAGAATTCCAAATGTATGCCCTGTAGCTAATGTAAGTTCATATTGTGACACCCTCAATAGCAGGCTATGCATATACTATGAGCCATTGAGCAGTAGGGGGAGGAGCAGAGATCAGCACTTAGGCAGGGTGGGACATAGTTTCAACTTAAAACAACAGCATATTTCATAACACTGCTCTCAACCACGAGAACGATAGGAGTGTCCCTTCTGTAAGTCACCTTCTGTTCATATCCTATAAATTCACACTGATCAACTACAGCACTACGTAGTTCCACCAAGCTAGACACAAGATTCTCCCAACTTAAACCAGCTCTAGCCTCACGCCTAAGAGACTAACGTCACAAGCGCTGGCTGATGCTTGGCAGGAAATGGAAAACGATATGGTTGAAAGCCATAGCCTCTGTCTGTGTATGCAGGAGGGACTGGGGCAAACAAGGTATACGTGAATGGAAAGAGAGAGACGGAGATCTTATCTCTGTGTCCAGCCTGGCCATGGGAGAGCCACAACTGTGTTTATAGCTACTGATGCTGTTGCCAATTGAAGCAGGGAAGAGTGAACTGAACTCGACAAGTCCATCCCAGTCACGCACACAAACACACATGCACATACAGTGCACGCACACACACACACACACACACACACACACACACACACACACACACACTAACAGATGTATAGGACACACAGACGCATGCTGATACATCTACTGTACATGTTCACTAAATAAGTCATAAGGGAGCACACGCGCGCGCGCGCACACACACACACACACACACACACACACACACACACGAAAGAGTTATTTTGTCTCTGGAAGAGAATAAAAAGCATTTATGTTAAAACACACACACACACACATCCTACCATGCATTGGATTGTTCTCCTCAACAAACATCTCACCGCGACTCTCTCTTGTTCCCCTCAGACATGTACAAAAGAACGGCCTTGTGGGTAAACAACAGTTAGTGGCGGAGGATGGTTTCACTTTGTAGACCCCTTGTGAAGGGGCGGAGCCAGCATGTTTAAAGCAAATGTCAATCATTGACTGTCAGACACCAATGAGGAAGTTTCGTCCTCAAATCCAGACCCTTGTTAGCATTTAGTCTATAACTAACATTTAGCGTATAGCTAACATTTGGTGTGTGTGTGTGTGTGTGTGTGTGTGTGTGTGTGTGTGTGTGTGTGTGTGAGAGAGAAAGAGCACATTCATTTTTGTGTGTAAGAGAGAGAGCCAGAGAGACAGTGCATGTTTGTTTATATACGCGCATATGTGTGTGTGTGTGTGTGTGTGCGTGCGTGTGCGTGTGTGTGGGTGTGTGGCTGTCACTGTGATAGTGATCTAGCCTGCTGTGTGGAAAGTGAGAGGTCAGAGGTGACTCTGCTGTGATCTTGTGTTTGTTATTGCTATGCTGCCCTTGGACAGGTTAACATAGCACACGGCATTGGCTGGCCATGCACTCCCTATGACACACACACACGTATACACACACACGCACACTGTTGCTTGGTCACAAGACCTACAAGAGGGTTACACCAAGGGTTACTTCCAAACGTGTTGATAGCTCCGGGTCAGGTAGTCTAAACTGGTGTAATGTTATCCACTATAGCAGAGTGGAGCCCAAATAGTCTCAACCTTTGAAATGGCGGTGGCTTATCAAGATTTTAAATGTATTCAAAAGTTAAAGCTGTATTATAATGTGTCTTTCCAAGCCCCATGAAACCAACAACAATATTTTGCCCCCATGATTTGATAATTACATTTCCCACCAGTGAAGCTACCCGAACATAACAGAGGGTAATGCTTTTCTGCCTCTCTCCTACTGACAAATCTACCTCTGAAATTCTTACTACGACTGGGAAAATGAATTGGAAGGACTGTTGGAAGTCAAAAGAATGTGACTGCAGTACTGTTCACTGCCAGATGGTGTCACCAATATGCCAAGGTATCTTACTGTAAGAGTTACTGTATTATTATAATTATAATTTATTTTTGTTGTTGTTGTAATTTTATCATTTATACTGTTGCCATCTTGGCCTGTGATTGTGAGCGGCACATAGGTCTTCTCTCCGTAACGTCCACACATATGTAACTGGGATTAAGATGTTTTTGGATTGAAATAGGTCTGGCTTTATGATTGACAATGGTTTATTTCTTTGCACGTTGATATAGGGATCAACTTCTTAGCGTTTAGGCAAAGGTTCAGACATCAGTTCAAATCAGCTGACATAAGTAGGCCAATAGCATCACCTTGCAGGCAGTGAGTTTGTTTTCTAATGGACAACCATAGTCTACAGATAGCTCTGATCACTAGCCTCTACTGTATGCAAACATATATCACCCACCACATCAGAGGGCAGATGTTTGTACAGACTGCGGCCGGCTAGGGTGGCATGGGTATGCTGAGGGTGTCAGTGGATAGCTCTGTGTGCGTCACAGGTCTCCATTGAGTATGTCGGATTGCTGAAACACATAACGCCATGATTCTCATTCATCAAACAAAGCTTCGCTAATACGAAACATACGACTGACGACCTGGACCATAGCAGCCGGCCACATAGTCTGGGGATCAGAAAGGGAGTGAGTAAACCGTCATTATGAATGGTCAGGGGAGGATGTTCAATAGGAGGCAGGACAGGAGCTCACGACGTCTGTGTCACAGATACTGTCTTGAAAGGAACAAAAATGATTGCCCACACCTTAGATTGACTGGAACTGACTGAACTTGTGCTGTGAGCTTCCACTCGTGTGTGTGTGTGTGTGCGTGTGTGTGTGTGTGTGTGCGCGCTCGTGTGTGTCTGTGTGTGTGTGTGTGCGCGCGTGTGTGTGTGTACTATGATGCACGGGTGGTACATTAAAGCAAATGTGCACCCTGAGTAAGTTAAATATGAGTGATGGGCGGACTGGGCAGGAACAGAAGCAATGCTGTGTGTGGAGAGTGGTCTGGTTTGATGCAGAGGGAGTCTGTGTGTGTGTGTGTGTGTGTGTGTGTGTGTGCGTGTGTGTGTGTGTGTGTGTGTGTGTGTGTGTGTGGAGGGGGTGATAGATGGAAGAGAAGTGCAAGGCAGATGAGGCAAATGCTGCAATGGGGGTTGAAAGACAGAACATGCCAGAACTGTCCATGTGTCCCTGATTAACCAAGTAGAGCTGCAATGGTTTAGACGACAAAACATTACATTAGTGTTTCTGCATCCAAAATGTGTGTGTGTGTGTGCGCGCGCGTGTGCATGTGTGTGTATGTGTGTGAGTGGTGCGTGTGTGCATGCTGATGACACAAACTGAGGTGCCAGTGATTTCATGAAATGCTTTTGTTGCTCACGGCCTCGTTTTAGTCAATGTTGTCAAGATATTATTGGGTAAGACCGACGTGACTACTTTCCTGGAACTGGTAATTGCAAAACGATGAGTACGCAAAACGTGTCAGAAAATGTTCAAGTAATATTGAGAAAGGAATCAGGAAGCTATTGTTTGAAAATAACTGCAAATATTAATATTACAATATCATTTTTATAATAACACAATAAAATATGTTTATTTATTTCATACCATGCATTCAATATGATTTTTTTTCATGTGGCAGGGGCTCCAGATATTATTTTATTACAGTATTTCTCATTCATTGGTACATTTCTCAGATGAGAACTGACATTCTCAAAAGTACGTGTTCAACCTCCAAGTTACTTGTGCGCATCATAAGGGACATTTCTCATTGTTTTGTAACAAATTGCAGATGCTTTTGCACATTCATGCAAATGGTTATGTACAATTGTCTGCTGTTTCCTAAATTATTAATTGCTTATGGCATGTTGATCAAAATGAAATACCCTGGATGTCTGTTGAATAGACATACCCCCCAAAACATTTAGGCCTTTTTTATTTTTATTTTACCTTTATTTAACCAGGCAATCTCACTGAGATTAAAATCTCTTTTTCAGGAGAGACTTGGCCAAGAAGTAGCTTAAAACATACAAGTTATAAAACATATACAGTGCTTATACAAACAAACAAACATACATACATACAAACATACAATTCTTAAAAATGTAATTTGTCAACAGAAACAGATAACTGTCATTTACAGCCGCAATGTCCAATAGTCTTTTGCTCCATATCCTTTACAATAAATAAAAACTGTTTAAAAGGAACAAAGTCAGTCATTTTCAAAGAGTTTTGAAGAGCATTCCAAGTGGTAGCGGACTTAGTTCATTGTTTAAGTCCATACATGCAAAATGGTTAAACAAGCTATCATTTGTATTAGACTATTATGTCTGGCAAGCATAGACAGTGCTGTATTCTGGGGCATATTGTTACAGTAGTTGTATTTTATTATTCCTTTGTGCTGTAAAGCCGTATTACTGTACTGTGTTTTTCTTTTCTTTTTTCACAATGACAATGTCACCAAATTACAGTACAAACAGTACATTATGCGTACTGTATATACAGTAAAAACAGCATGAATGTGAATTCTGTCCAATCTCTTACAGTACACTCAATATATTACGACACTATGCTGTTTAAATGTATACAGTATACTGTATACTGTATTGTAAGGCACATATATATATATATATATACTGTATATATATCAGCCTTGCGCATTTTAGATCAAAAGTACAAAACATTTTCAATATTGTAATTGTTATCAAAAATGTAGCCATAGTGTACATCAATCAGACAACAGCATAATAATGTAGTTTTATATTGACAACACGACTAAGCATTTTGACAAAACTATGCAACGTGTTTGTCAACAATGACACAAGGACTTGACATTCTGATGGCAATGACATGTTCATTGATGTAAAAATGTGCTATTTACAGATAGACTAAGGATTTTGAGCAAGTTACAAGCTTTTGACGGAAATACATTGTGCTGTTTTGCTGTTTGTACTAATTGTTTTGAGAAATGTACACGCTGGTTTGCAACTGTTAAGAATGAATCGAAAAATCTACCAAAGCGACTGAGAAAAACTGTAATGTAATTTAAAACTTTAAATAATCTATACGTATATCAAGTTAACCTCCAAATATTTTGAAATCATAGGCTTCAACAGGTTTGATTGGGTATCATGGACTTTAGGCTCATGAAAATGGAAGAACCCATAAAACCAATCACCTATGCTGAAAAACATTCACAAGAGCTTTTTATGTGACAGCAGTGATCTGCTGTGTCTCTTTGCATCACAGCATTTACCCAGCTCAGTCCTTCAAAATAAAACATATTCCTGTTCTGGTTACACTAACCCAAAACAGCATGACCATAGAAATAAGGCTCTAGGTCCAATAGCTATAACAATGCTAGCTAGCTATTTTAATTGACAGACAGACAGAAAAACAGATAGACAGACAGACAGACCGACAGACAAACAGACAGATATAGATAGATAGATAGATAGATAGATAGATAGATAGATAGATAGATATACCAAGGACTGTGTGAGCAGTATGTCTGTGTGTGTGTGTGTGTGTGTGTGTGTGTGTGTGTGTGTGTGTGTGTGTGCGTGTGTGTGTGTGCGTGTGTGTGTGTGTGAGCGTGAGAGTGACATAGAATAAACAAAGAAAGACGGGGTGAAAAGGACAGCCAGACTAGACAAGATGAGTGGATAAGTGGACCTGGAGAGTAGCTGGAGAGTAACTGACACCTTTACCAATCTGCTGATGGACCTGTTCAATCTCAACATACGGAATGGAATGACAGGGGTTGTCCTTGTATGGACCAGGACAGAAAGGAAGGGAAAGAGAGCAGTTTGGGTGTTTGCTGGATCCTGGAAGGTCTGTCTGTCTGCCTGTCTTTCTGTACGGGGTTGCAGGAGGGCCTGGTTACGGTGGGGGGTTAACTGATTAGGCCCAATCCTATACTGGCACCCTTGGGAGCCTGGGGTTGGCCCATAAACACACACACACACACACGGATGTCTATGTGAAAATGATGGATAAGTAGAGGTGGGGATTGAGAGCAGGAAGTAATGGTTTAAACAGAGCGTGCCAGAGAAGCCAGCAATGAGCCAAGCCAAACCCTACATTAATAAAGCCACGGCCAGACTATATGCGTTGCATCATCCCACTAATGTGTTTCCCTTCACTGGCGTCTGTTCACAGTCCTCATTTACGTGATTCATATTTTACATACATCTAAGTGATTCATTTATTGATTCATATTTTAGTACAAATAAAGGTGTGCTGCAAAGTCTCTGCCTTGTACGTATCTATGTTGGTGAAAACATGGGTGTGATTGATACCTAGTTTAAGACACAATAAATGCACTGGAAATCAACAGCTCCCAAATGTATTGACCTATTTTTGCTTGTATTTGGACATAATGTTTTAAAATGTAAATGTACCAATTTGGAAAGTCATCCACAGCCTTTCATGCATGCCCAGTCACATTCTTTTCTGATGTGGTTAGAGCTCACCTCCTGTTAACAGCAAGATCTCCCACCGCTAGTCACAGCAGACCAAATGGGTCTATTGAATTGTTGTTTTATATATTTAACTATTAAAATCCCATTTTGTCATGATGACAAATGTTACAGACTCTGTTTGGCTTCACAGTCATTACAGGTCACAGTACAGGCTGAAGAAATGGACACAATTAGATTTGCCCTAACTAAAGCAGCAAAGTCTATTTATCAATGGTCAAAATTAAAGGAAAAACGGTGACATTTGGTCAGTCAATAAAGGCAGGAAAAGCAAAGCTGCCTTTGTTTTCCTGTGTCGGCTAGACCACGCTGCTCGATGGGCACACATAGTCAACAAGCTGCCTGCAATCTCCCATTAGATCAGACGCTATTAGAGGGGGGAGGAGTCACTGAGCAAACAGCAATGCTGCTTTTAAAGCCAGGTTATCTAATCTAGTGGACATGGATGAGCTGGACTTTGAGTTCACAGACAGACAAGGCAGGCCATCTACTAGCATTGTTTAGCCTGGGAATAAAAAACGCCCGTGAAGCTCAGGGCCGCTTCGACTGGCTGCATTCTCGTTAAAAGGCCTGGCTTTATGATTTGAGATCAGATAAGCATTAATTAGCCCTCCATGGAGCTTTGTTGAAGGTCAGATAAGGTCTGATAAGGTCACATTAGATTTGCTTGAGCAGATAGCAGAGGTAGAGGCCTTATTTGCAGAATTAACAACCGTGCTATTTGGCTGAGGGGTGTGGGTAGTAGAGAGTGCAGCCACTAGTTCCCTTAGCACTGATTAAGCTCTGGTCCAGAAAGGCAGCCCTTCTCTATTGCCGCCCATGGAGTCCCGGAACCAGCCTCACTGAGTTCCTCTACCTGCCCTGTGCCTCTGTCTAATCCCTGCCTGGTAAACCAACCCTCCGTTTGTGTCTCACGTCTCCATCTGCTCTCACCGCGGCAACCGACCCCCGCCCCCCGCTGTGGGGGCCGAGGGCTTCTGCCCACGGTGCGGAGAAGGCCGGGGCCCTGCCTGTGCCTCCGCCTGTCCAGCGTCACTCTAAGTGCCTGTGACAGCACCACCGCACAGTTATTACACTGTGATCCACCACCACATAGAAATAGAGAGAGAGAGAGAGAGAGAGAGAGAGAGAGAGAGAGGGAGAGAAAGGGAGAGAGAGGGAGAGAGATGGAGAGAGAGGGAGAGAAAGGGAGAGAGAGGGATAGAGAGGGAGAGAGGGAGAGAGAGAGAGAGAGGGAGAGAGAGG